>JAMKCH010038229.1:0-21645 GCA_023653785.1 Ophioderma brevispina | reverse complement strand
CCTGTACAATACCTATGCCCCAGTGGATGTTTCATTTTGCATGAAAATGAGCATAAATATCAACTGACAATTACATTAAATAATTTGGTACCAAAAAGGGGGTTTTAGCAAGGCAGAAAAAAAAAATTGAAGGGGGTGGCAACACCACCTTCAGTAGATGAGGGTTAAAGCCACTATCAGTGATTTCTTCACGATGTAAACAAATCGCACCCCTATTTTTCATCAAAGTCCATTTTTTGGCACTGTTGTATTGGAAATTGTTGTAGTTAAGACCCCTGAAAGTGGCAAAGCGTAACACGCCATATTTGTCAAGAAATTATGATTTTTATGCTTTGTTTACCAATAAAAGTCAGGATCTGACTTTTTTTAAGAGTACTTTAAGGTCTAAAAACAGTCATAAATGGCATCTTCAAGACTGCTTTAAAATGCTTAAATGTCTGTTTTTCACAAAGAAAAGTAATATAAGGTGTTGATATGACCTATCACTAGCAATTTACAGACAAAATGGGCATTTTGAATTTTGATAGTGGCTTTAAGATGATAAGCAATGCAAGATGTAAGTCTCAACTGGTGTATTGATAATTTCTTGAGCAATTTCTTTCCAATGGACAGTTAGTTCCTTTTCATCTACAATTTTTTACATTGCATAAAAAAAATAGGGGGAACCCCATTGGGATTGACCACTGCTCTGATTATTTGATCACAACTGGAATTGAATTACCCATTGTCGCTGACCATAATTCAATAAAAAAAGAGGCCCAATTTGGTGTTAAAAGCACCGGCATATTTGATTTTACACCTTATGAAATTATATTTGACCCATTTCAAACAGAGAAATATGGGTCAGCAATTGACTCGGGAATAAATGAGGTGGAGACTAATTCATTATAGCACTTAAAACTAATTTTGATAAAAGTGCTGCGAATGTTTTGCTATTTCTCTAGTGTGCTGTTTGGAGGGTTAGGTAGGGTGATAAATATTTAGTTATGTTTGTATATGTTATTTAACCTTAAGATGGACACATTTATTTTGTTTACACACTAAAAACAACATGGTCATTTTCCGGGGTCAGTAGTCAACTATGCACACTACTCCGAAATAGTGCTCAAATTTTGACCACGAAAAGAGTCAACTTTGACCATTTTTGTGGTCACAACTTTGACCCTTTTCGTGGTCAAAATTTTACCACTATTTCGGAGTAGTGTGCATAGTTGACTTCTGACCCCAGAAAATGACCACATTGTTTTTAGTGTGTACCTTTCAAAACACCCATCCATGTATTTTGGTAGAAGATGTGAAGGTTTCGGCATAATTACATTTTTAATATTTGTACTAATTTTCATTGCTTTTTCAAGGTTTGTTACTATTAGTCATGATAAATTGTTAAAAGGTTATCTCCGAAAATGCAGTAATGCCCAAGGAATATTTTGGCTCATATTTTGTTTATAAATTAGATGTAAATTCAAGGTATATTGAAAATACCACCTTTTTGATGCACCAGAAGAAAATAGGAAACAGCAATGGTATCCATTTTGGGGGCATAGAAATTGTTTTATGAGTCATATTATCTCTGTTGATAATAAAATATGTGTTTAATTGGCTTTTCGGAAAACCTAAAAAAAAAAACTGTAGACACTGGACAATGCTAAAAATGCTAGGTTGTGCATCCCTATTAGAAAACAATACAGCCTTCAGCAACTAAAATCTTAGTCTACCGTGACGCCATTTTCTGGAAATTAAACGTTTTCAGGAAGTAAGAAATCAATCAACTCCAAGTGTGTGGACAGGTGGCTACAAAACCTTTCTTATTTCTTATTAAACGGTGGTCTGAAATCTGAAATGATGACAAGTAGTGTTTTATTTTTTGTTGCATGTCAATTTGAATCCGGTTTGTCTTTTGAAACAATGATGATAAAGCCATTGAGATTTTCCTATTGAGATGTCAGTTTCCATGGAGGATTCGAGCAAACAAAGTGATTTTTTTCCCTCTGTCTGCAGATCCAATTCCTTTTCAATGAAAAGTAGACTTTCCTTTTCTGGCCCAAATATCTCATCTCGGCTGTGGATATCTATATTACTTTGGAGAAATTCAAGCAAAACATTGTCACCATCTTTTCTCATTGAGAAGTAGACTCTATGCAATGTTTTGTCATGTTTGTCTTGTCTCATTTCAAAACTTCACCGTGCAAGCTGGGGAAGAATTGGCATTTCAAATAAAATAAGATCGATTGAAGTTTTTGCTATCTTTATTGATGATATAGACCTATCAATTGGACTAAGATAATACTGAATGTATATACAAGAATATTGTTACTTGTGACATAAGTACTCTAACCAGCATGCAATGAAGACTACACACACATTTAGACATCCTCCGTTTTACTATGATTTCCAAATGAACAAATTCTACATTTCACATACGCTCAATTGCCAATTCCGAAATTTGGCTTCGCAGTGAACATCATGTTGTTTAAATTATAAAAAGCCATGTTCCTTTCCCATTAGTTGATATACTTTGAAACAGTGGTGGCCGTGATGTTTTACACCAATCTCATAATGAGCTGATCAAAAACTGCACGTTGAGAGGTACCTATGAATCAAAAAACACAAGAGCCAGTTCCCTACACACAAAACATTAGACTTTGATGTCCTTTAGCCTGGAAAAGAGTAGTACTTAGGAGGAGACGACAAGGAAGACATGGAAGAAGCAAGTGGAGGAGGAGAGAAGGAGGGTTGAGTGGAGGATGGAGGATGACATTGATCGGGCGAGTGGAAGGAGGGAGTAAGGCGATTGCTACGAGTATGAGGTCAATCCTGCTACCCTCGTTTTACGATGACAAAACCGAATTAAAACTTGGATTATAATTACTAATAACCCTCGGGCCAATACCTACTATCTATCTATCAGCATCTAAGTTTATTTTGATGGTGACTTGGCAGGTAATATCATATAATGCAGCAAACAGAGATACGTAAGAATGTGGGTATGGTTTCACAGAGATATAGAAGCATATTTTGATTGGTTAGTCGATGCTACTCAGTTGTGTCCTGTCATTGCCAATCAGACAGATTGAATTAAGTGGTAGTGCCAAGGGGTCAAGAAATTTTTGCCATGATCTTGACTTGAAAGGCACCTGTTGTTCTTAGAATTCTAAGGCTATTTTTGCAATACTGGTATGTGTGTACTTGCAATGCGATGGGTTGGGAATACATGACACCATTCTCTAAGCAGTACCTCAGTAAGCTCGGCTTTTTTTAAAAGTGACTGGACTTGTACTTGACACACAAATTATTATGGCAACTTTTTTTTTTTCCCATATTTTTAGTTGGCCCTAGACACAAACCAAGATGATTCAACATCAGGAGAGGAGGAAACTTAAATTATAAAACGGGAAATGGGGAATGTTTGCCGGTCTAAAATGTGTTTTTAGTGAAACAGACACAAAAGATGGAACACCCCCCCCCAAAACTAATTCTATTTGCCTGTATCATGCCATTCTCTTTCCACTACCAAGCAAATCCTTTAGAAACCACCAACTCACAAACAAATTGAGCCAACAATGAAAAGGATAATTACAAGACGGCCTTCTGGCCGTTTGTTCTGTTTTTGATACGTTCTTTCTTTCTTTCTTTTTCTTCTGGCAACACTTCAATGATGGACCTCTAGCTCATTCATGGTTTTACGTATTCTGATCAGACTTACACCGAATGAACGCTGAGGCATCCCATTTATGTCACATGACTTTGACCCCGGTAGGGTACTAGGGCGTCCAGATCTAACAGTGTTTTTGTTCAATTTTTTTGCTTTAAAAAGTTCAGGCGCCTACAGATTACAATGCACAGTGACATGACGTCATCCATATGAAGTAGCTTGAGACCTCACAAAAGTTATGTTGAGAGGTCAATCTGAGGTTCATTAAGGGGGCAACTTCCCTCTATTGTGAAAAATCTTCAAAAATAGCCATCTGCAATATGCAACATTTGCATGGTCACGGACTCATACATATGAAGCCGCTTAAGACCCTTCACAAAAGATTTGTGCTCGGAATGGGGGTCAAAGGTCATTAAGGGAAATTCGTCAAAAACCAAAAAATATTCAAAAATTTTCTCTCAAAAGTAAACATAGTAGAGTGACTCAACTTCAGATATGCATAAGTGCTACCTGATGATATAAGGTATTGTTATGTTAGAGGTCAAAGGTCATTTAAGGTTCATTTCCGGTTTTAGCTCAATAACTTAAGAATTTTTATCTCCAGAACTAAAGCATATGAATTTTTTTATTTACATGGACAATGCTTTTTGCGGTGTCCTTGAGGTTTTTTTCATATTGGGGTCAAAGGTCATAAAGGGGTCAAATGGTCATTTTGCCAAAAATGCTAAAATAAGACCAAAGGCGATATCTCAGCGATAGAAGACAGATAAAAGCCGTTATTGCTGCTAGTGCAGGATGCTAACATAATGGTATGAGAGGTCTATGATAGCCTAGACCCCGAAAGGTCAAAGTTCAAGGTCAAAGGTCAAAATTACAAACAAGTCGTTGAGCTGTAATTTGTCAGGGATAATCTCGTGGACATCATTAATACAGAACAAGCACAGCTGATCCCATCCGTGACCCAGGGGTCAGTTATAGGGGTTGAAAAGGTCAAATCCCTGATATGCTTGGATTGAGTTGAAACTCATTAATGTGATCATTGTAAGTGTTACAGGTAACAAATGCCTTAATGACATTTGTGACAGATTGATTGGTGAACATTACAGGGGGTCAAGTCAAGTCACAATCAAGGGGTCATACTAAGGGGATCACCACCCATTCCCAATAAGGCTTGTCTTGTAAATTAGTTGGTCCAGGTTGTTCTGTAACAGCCGAGGAAACTCGACTGTGTCTTTCTTTGTGACGTTTTTATCTTTCTTCTTTTCTTTCTTTATTAGTCAACATGCTAATATATCAGCATGCAACATGTCATCATTATTTACCAAACTACGTGACAAGGACAAGACATACACACGAACTTTGCATGACAGATTTTGTGTCAAAGGTCACGAAGGGTCACAGGGGTCAAACAACGTTAAACCATTGCAAAAAAATCTAGAATTAGCTCAAATCTCAAAACTAATATCTTGTAGGACTTGATCAAAAGTACAAAAAAAGGTAATCATGAACTTCATCACTTGACCCATGGTTTAGGGGGGTCAAAGGTCAAAATACTTCAAAATTATGTTACACTTCCAATAAACTAATCCTCCTACGATTAAGCAACTTGATATGTGAGTCATGCATATGAAGTAGATTGAGGCCCTGACAAAAGTTATGGGTCAAGAGGTCATATGGGGTCATATGGGTCACAGAGGTCCAACATATTACTGTGGGTAAAATTTTATTCAAATAAGGTCAAATAGAAAAATCGTTTGCTCATCTTATAGGACTGAGAGCGGTAAATAAAAGTCAATCATGAATTCAATCACTTGACCCATGGTTTTAGGGGTCAAAGGTAAAATACTTCAAATTACGTTACACTTCCAAATCACTACTCCTCTACAGATTAAGCAACTTGATCGCGTGAGTATGCATATGAATCAGCTTGAGTCCCTTAACCAAAAAGTTATGGATCAAGAGGTCAATATGTGGGTATTGGGGTCACATAGGTCAAACATATTTTACTGTGTGTTAAAATTTTAAACCAATGCAAATAGAAAATCTTTTTCTCCCACCCTGTAGTACTTGATGAGAGGTCAATAAAGTCAATCATGACCCAATCACATGCCCAGGTTTAGGGGTCAAAGGGTCAAAATACATCATTAATTACGTTATATTTCAAATCCTACTCCTTTTACAGTGACACAGTAGGATCACGTGACTCATGTTGTGAGCAGCTTGACCAGCCCCACAAATTACTTAATGAAATTTTATCAAAGGTTCATTTGGTTGGTCACAGGGTCCAAGAAACATGATTTTCACTAAAAATGCTTCTCTACAAGTCGTCTGAGTATCTCGACTGTGTTCAGATCTGTAGGCAGATCTAGTCTAGTCGTTCTTTCTTTTCTTCTGGCAACACTTCAACTGGTGTCAGCTCAGTCATGGTTGACGTATTCTGACCAGACTTATACCGAATGACCGCTGAGGAATCCCTATTTGACGGCACATGACTTGACCCCTGGTCGGGGTCATCTAGGGTCACAGGGGTCAAAAGTGTCATTTTGCTTTTTTAAAGTTTCAGCTCATACAGCTTACCAATGCACGGTCACGTGACCAGGTATATGAAGTAGTTGAGACCCCCCTCACAAAGTGGTTATGGGTTGAGAGGTGAGAGGGTCGATCTGGGGTCATTAAGGGGGCACTTCCGTCTTAATGTGAAAAAATCTTCCAAAAATCTTCAAAATAGCTATGCTTCTATATTGCAACGTTGCATGGTCACCGTGACTCATACAACGAGAGCTCGACCCTTCACTAAAGCTGCTCGGCATGGGGGTCAAAAGGTCATTAAGGGGGAACTTCCGGTTCAAAAACAAAACATATTCAAAATATTCAAAATTTTATCTCAAAACCCCAAAAAAGTACAGTGACTTAACTTGCAGATATGCTTTCTGGGACATGGTGGGTATGAAATACGGTATTTTTATTTGGAGGTCAAAGGCACTTAAGGTCATTCCGGTTTTAAGGTAATAAATTTCAAGACTTTTTATTCCAGAAAACTAAGCATAGTAGAATTTTTTTATTTGCATTAGAGAGACACAATGCATTTTGTTGTGACACGAGGTTTTTTTTTTATCCGGGATCAAAGGTCTTTAAGGGGGTCGAAAAGGTCCAATTTTGCAAAAAATGTTAAAAAATAAGACCAAATTGGATTTATCCAGCCGATAGGGACAGATTACAAGCACGTTATTATCTACCAGTAGTGTTAACAGTAATGTAGAAACGGGGTCTATGATAGTCTCGTACCCAAAGGTCAAAGTTCAAGGTCAAAGTGTCAAAAATTTACAAACAAAGCTCGATGAACTGAAATTGAAGGAAAAAATCCTCGGGATAATTGTAAATACAGAAAAATACAGTTGACCCTATTCGTGACACGGGGGTGGGGTCACGTTTAGAGGTGCAAAGGTCAAATCACTGACATGCTTGGATTGAGTTGAAACTCAATAAATATTGGTCCTTGTGTAAAGTTGTTTAACACCGGAAAAATAATTTAATACATTTGTGACTATTGGTGAAGTTACAGGGGTCAAGGTCAAGTACCTCAAGGGGTCATTAAGGGGATCAACAGTCCCATTCTTTTCCCAATACGGGCCCGTCTTGTAAATGAGATCTGTCCCCAGGTCTAGTTTTTCTGTCGACACAATGATTTGTCACATGAATACTAATGGCTTCCTGAACAAATTTCCTTATTTGTCAGGAATATCAATCACCCAGCATTAACCCTTTCACCACTATGGCAAATCCTGTATATGTAGTTTGCTATTAACACATAAGTCATGGCTTTTAAGATTTGACTTCCCAGATATTTGCAGGTCATTGGGGGGAGGAAGCAATCTAAATCAAACACCACAAGGAACTAGGTTGTTTGGACTCATTTTAAATGCATTTTTGCCGTCTGATTCTGAATATGTCCATTGAACACAAATAATTTTTTGAAAGTAATGGTTATAAAAAAAAAAAAAAAAATTGCATTACTTATTGCCCTGTCCTAAAATGGGATTCGCATTCAAGTGGTTATGACAACTAGAGTGGTATGTAGCTGTTTGCACTCGAAAGTAGTAGTTTTGTTGTATTTTTTTTACAATGCTTTTCCATAAAATATACAAACAAATTAATTTCTAGGATCTTCTATAGACAACTGGAGGCAGCCCATTATCTCCCCACCTATTTTTGTGCCATGTGTTTTTTTTTTGTCAAATGATAATTTAATATACACTAAACAGGGCAAAGGTGATGTGGTTGCAACAAAGAGAATTACATAGTATATTGAACACCCATCCTAGTGCGTACTAGAACAATTATAACATAACATGCACAGGCACACACATCTGAGAAAAATATCGGACGTATGTGCTTGTACAGGGACTCGAACCCCAGATCTTTCACTTTCTTGGTGAGTGCTCTACCACTGAGCTATACAGACCACCCCTGATATACAGAGATTCGGTATGATACTATTAGTTATTAGGTGAGTTTTGGGGTGATACGGATTATATCTAGTCGAGGAGTCTGTATCGGTCGAGGGTGCAGCCCGAGCCAAGATACAGAATCCGAGACTAGATATAATCCGTGTCACCTCAAAACTCACCTAATAACGATTTTATCATACCCAAGCAGAACAAAATAAGCACAAACATATGGCCTAAAGAAAATTATAAGGGTGTTCACAAAACAAACAATACTTTACGGTAAATTGACTGTAGGCATATTATTTTAAATGAGTGCAAGGGTGACAAATTTTCAGCAACAAGAATCTTGAAAATAAACAGCCCTAAAAATCATCTTTTTCTGATTCACAAACAAAATTATTGATCTATTTGAAAGTCTTTTATTGTATGTGAGAGTGATTATGCTGAAATCTTGTTCCAACTCGGTTCAACATTGCTAAAAATCGCCAAATTAGAGCAGTGATTTACGTCAAAAACGAACGCAGAATTTTCGGATTTTTGTTGTCATGATGCATGGTCACGCATGCGCAGTTCCTAACTGACATGATACGGACGTTGAGACGTGCTCCGAGGGGGTGATACGGGATATATCTAGTCAGTAAATTGAGGCGATTATCCAATGAAAATCGAGGGATCTACATGATGGTATGATAATAGCGCATAGCGGTCAGGGTAAACAACACACACACCACAGCAGTGTACGAGATTGAGAATGACGCTTACTCGCAAACCCAACAATGTATCAGTGCTAACAGGCTATAAGAGGCTTACACATCATACACTGCTATAACAAACAGTGTGTGCCCATGCATGTTATGTTATAATTGTTCTAGTGCGCAATGCGTGTTTCTTGTTCAGCTTTAATAATTTGTATAAAGCATGATAGAGAATTCAAAGAGGAATGTAAGTTCCCCTTTCCACTGAATTACACTACTAACTAAACTCTGGTAAAGTAAAGTATATTTCTTTTTATTTTTTCTTAAGGTTACAACCTTTTCCCTTGTGAGTAACATGCAGAAAAGAACAACCTCATGGCAAAATTAAGTAGGGTGTTGGCAAACAGAATATGAGTTGCAGGGGCGGATCCAGGATTTGAAAAACGTCAAAATTACCGGGGAGCTGAAAGGCTATAACTTGTCCAAAATGGGCTGATTTTGCAAAATTTTGCAGAATTATCGGGAGGTGCGCGCCCCCTCCCTAGATCCACGCCTGAGTTGCACCCTTTTGCCATCAGATCAAGCAAGACACAAAATCTTTCATGTACCATGTCTCTATAGGTCTTTCTTCCATAACTATATATCTATGGTCTCCATGCATGTAGGCAGGATCACCCACCCCCGGGGTGCGGATCCTGGGGACGATCAAAACCATGATGTCAGGGGTCCAAGGGCAGAGCTCTGTTTGGGGGGGGGGCTGGGGAGAAGCCCCCTGAAAAAAATGCATTTTTTCACAATTTGAGACTTATTTCAATGTACTTCTTTTCTTACCCCCCGGGGTGTGCGCGCTCCCTCTGCATCCCCCTGGCTATGCATATAATGGTCTCAAGGGGCTGTGTTGGGCATTTGTGATCCATATTGATGCATTCATATCTATCAGACAGTCTCTGTCAGTGCATTTGAATATTCAGCACTTGCCAATACATTTATAATTTGTTATGATTGATTACTTCCACACCTTGAAAATAAATTTGACAAAAAGCAATCAGAGAAAAAAGATTAATTTGTGGCAATGTCAAGTAGCATTCATGCGCTGACAATTTTTCATTATATGATGGAGAAAACTTGATAAGGAAGTTAAAGGCACATTTTGTGATCCTAGCAACTTTATTTTTGATTCACTAGATAGCTTTGAGAAAAGGTTACTTTAAAAACTTTTGTTGATTCTGATGGTACATTTTCATGTTATGAGCAAATGGGTGTTTCACAGTGCCCCATATGCCACTGTGTTGTAATTTGTCTATCTGCAGATAAAAAAATACAAACTTGCATCTTCCAGGGTAGATTGAATCTGCACCTAAGACACGCATACAATACTTAGGCCTACGGTTCAAATGCCATAAAAAATCACAATTCTTTAGGTAAGTCGGGGGGAATGAGGCTGAGGATCACCAAATGTCCCTTTAATTTACAATTGCCTGATATAAAATTCCCTGCCACACAGGGCCAAGAGAAGCACTTGTAGACAATAGCTTGTAATATTTCAGTGTCAATTCAGTAAGCAGTACATAAGCATTGTGCATAACTAGCCCGGAGTCAAAAGGGGGGGTAGGCATGAAAATGAGATTAGTTGTGGCCGAGTTAAGTTGAAGTCGGTTACTTTTAGTTGCAGCAATGTTATGGTTTTGTTTTGCTTGCCCAATAACTTTGTTCACACTAGATCTGCAGAAAGTTGGGGCATACAGCCTCCCAAATGCACTCTAACCACAAGGATAGATTAGTTTGCAGTTACAATTGAACTGACAAACTAAATTTGTTACTATCTTTGTAGTCTTCACTAACCATAAATAATTTATGTTTCAATTTACATAAAAATGTATAGGAAACAAACATGCACCTCATATTACACAGGAAGATTCCTACTCATGGTGTAACCCAGAGCTTAGGCTTCTCCATGTGTACTCTTAGCTCTACTCCAAGGACACCAAGAGTACCTACAACTAAGAACTTGCGAAGTACACGAGCCACTGGGTGGATAGCAGCTATGTTTTCTTAGCAGTACCCATCCTATAGTGCACTCTACAGTTGCCTGCTAGGTGACTGACAGGTACCCATGTAAGCCACCAGCAGTGAAGTACCTCTGCAGCTACTCCTCGGGAGTAACCTTCACAGGTACTCCCCTACCGGCTGGCAAGTAGGCAGCACTTTCGCCAAACATTCTATTGTTGTTTACCCATTTCTGATCATTTTCAAGCTTAGTAACATCTATGTTTGAGTTCAGCATCACCAAAACCCCCAATATATGACATTTTGTGTACAAACATATAACATAGGTGACCAAAATGTTAGATAATAGATAAGAATACACGGCCAATTTCTTCATGGTAGTTACCAAGCAGCTACCACCGAGTAGACGTGGATTACCTACCCACTAGACGTACACTCGCCGGCCAGGATTCCGTGTATTTTTGCGGCATAGACGGATAGTGTACACACAGCGGCTGTCTCCCCTGTCGCGGAGTAGCTGTGTGGTTACACTGGCTCTCAGTGCGCGGGGTATTTCTCATGGCCAATTTTGTTTTTTAGATATTTTTGGCATATATTTGCATTTATTCTTAGATATGCCATTATGGGGGTTTTTGATGGTGTCCGATTCGAATTTCGTAATGATTTTTCTAAAAAATTATCGAAAAATGCTAAACAGAGCCCAATTGTATTGCGCCCTCATCATGCTCTCATTTCATCCACTATCAAAATGGCATTGTGGTAACCGCGGTGTAACTTCGTGGTAGCTGCGTGTCTACTCCGGTACTGTCCACACCAAATGCACCTTCTCTCCACCTAGCGGGTAACTACAGGGTAGTCATTGGGGTAGGTACTATATAGTAGCCACATCATTGTATAGCTAATAACTGTGTACTTTGGAAGCCCTACCTTGCAGCTACTGCCTCGCAACTTGCCCAGTGTGTACTGTGCAATAGCTGCCGCAGCAGACACGGCTGCCATATAGGCTACCACATGAGTAAGAAAACGGCAGTGTACTAAAAATAATCACACAGAGCTCAAAGCTCATTTGTACTGGAGTAGTGGTTAAGGTACTGCGTGTGCACCCAAGTAGATGATTACCCCCACTTTTGCGCCCGGCGATGTGGTACCAATGCGGGTAGGTACTCTGCGGCTACTTAACAGGTACTTCAAAGGTACTCCCATGAAGAAATTAATTGTGTAGATTGGATAGAGGTGATCTATAATTCATAGGTCTGTCACAGATTTGATTGATATACATCCGATATAATCCCCTCTGATGGAATGAATGTGGCTGGATTACTTTGATGTGCGACTGTAGAGCTATGATGCATCATTGCAGGCAATTTATCTACAGTGCTGAGAGGGTAAAGAAGCATTAGCAATTAATCACACTCGCTCACATGATTTTAGCAACAAGGAGACCGATAAGCCTCAGTGGTTTACCTGGTCATCAAGGGTGGATTTAATGGGGCCTGAAGAACTTAGACATCTTATTAGCAATGCTTCACAATTAAGAAACTCTTCTCTTCTGTACCTTCATCTGATTGGATTGGGCACATGTACTATACTTATGCCAACATTTGAAAGGTATCAAATCTCAACTTTTTTTTGAGTAAGTCAAGTGGATGAGGTGTGGATCAATGAATGCCACACTTTACAGGCACTATCAGTGCTTTTGCTAAATCCGAAAATCAAATAAAATCTATCAAAAATCAGATTTGTTATTGCACGTTTTAACAGTATGGTATCCTTCACATACCCTGCAAAATGATAAGCCAGAAGCACCTAATATGACAACTCTGAAATTGTAGGATTCTGGCCGTAGGACAATGCTACAACGCGTAATTGAATGTAGAATCGTATCTAGGAACTGGCTGGCCGTTGTTATCCTTTCTAGTCTTCCTTTTTTATCAATTCTACGGTATAAAACGTAACTTATGAGAATTTTACATACTTATCCTTCACTTTTTTAAAGCTATTCCTACAAATGTTCAAGATATTTTGACCATTTCTGACAAATCACTGATAGTGTCCTTAGTTGAAAAAAAGGCACTGTCAAAGGCATAACCGTGGCCACTTTAAGCAACTTTTTTCCCACTTAAAGGCCAACTTGTATATTGGTCAGACAACTTTAAAACCTCAGGCTTAAACTCTATACTAAAGGAAATGTGATAAATGGCCAATTTTTAAAAGTTAATGCACCCAGTTTTTTTACTGTGACTGGGACTTGTTTTTTGACATTCCTTTTCTTTGTTCTAATTTTTTTTTTGGAAGAGGAACAAATCGAAAAAAAATATCACACAGCGACACAGTTTTTGACAACTGATTTTTTTTTATATCCACTATTACCTACTGTGCAACTTTACAAATGTAATTGCGGGCAAACATAATTTGCTTAACATCTAGTTTTACACACAAATGCACTAGTGCATATTGGGTGATATAGTGGGCTATAACATACAAATCACAGCCTGTAAGCCTTATTTGCAAGATTTTTCACCACAACAGCCCAACAACATCCCTCGGTGCATGTATTACAAACCAGCAATCATTTCAACCCTACTGCCATTTGAAAACACACGGACATTTTGATTCGAATTTCCCAAGATAAATCGAAGACCATGTAGGATTTTTTTTGTCACAACTGGTTCCTTTTATACCACCCGGAAACCAGTTACCCGAAAATACATTCTAACCGGTCCGTATTGTGTTTTAAATCCTTATTATAAACCCGGATATCAATTTTCACACTGCCTACTAAAGCGTGGAAGAGACTTATTTGAAACATGGCAGTCATAAAATAACCCAGCGGATGTTGTCCGCTGCTTGGATTTTCACATGGCATTTGTCTTATTTTTACGTGTAATGCTGTTCACTGCTCCTACTTAGACAGTGGTCAAACTTGTGTCGCCACTCCGCTTGAAATTGGGTTCAAATACAGATACAATGATTGCATTGGGTCCACGCAGTTGTGAATGGGCCTAATCCATAAAATAATCCCCATGCAAAAAATGGCAGATTTGCCAAATATCGCTGTCAATTTCAGCTAATCTCATATCATATGTGAATTAATTTTTTTAGCCACATACATACATTCTTCTTGGTATTTAAGAAAATGGCTTGCATTTCCATTCCATATAAGCAGTGCTGGAGGTGTTTGTCGTACACCGGCTTGTCTTACCAGAGACCGCTACGCTTGCACTTTCCCTGATTGGTAGACATCGTATATCAAGCACGATCCTTTTTGGGAAATCCAGTCACATGACAGAGGTGGGAATCTACTTGATTTCCCAATCCTATCCCTGATTATCTGTCTGAAGTTGTCATCTGATTTATCAATGCCAAGAAAAAGAGTAACATCAACCAGATCTAGGTGGATTTTAAGCTCCCACAATTTGCATCAACCCGGCTTTCAGTTTATCAGTATGTCTATATGTGACAATTACTATAAAGGTAGTGGATCAAAGGTCATCAGGGGGTTATTCAAGGTCAATAAGGGCAAATGGGGTAAACGTGTGTGTATGGACAGTGAAACTTTTGCAGGGTGGGTCGAACTGTTTAGTGCCTGAGATTTTTAAAGGTCCAACAAGGTCATCAGGGTCATTCAAGGTCAAAGGAACCGCGAACCCCGAGAGATCATTCAAGCCCGTTGATTGGCTCGAAACCCCTGATCGTCGAAACCCGGGTACGCGCCTATTATAAAATATTCAGATGTGGGGCTAACATCCCTGTATTGTTGCAATGCACGTAAACCAAAATTGCCACATAGAAAGTGCCAATTTTTGATTGGTTATCTTTTTGGGTAATAGCAGCTGAAAATTTGCCTATCCTAGAAAGGGCTTGGGGTGTAGGCCAGTCAAATAGAATGAATGCTGCCCTAAGGCTTAACCCAACACTAATTGCACAGAATCGATTGCAGACATAATTCTTTTGAGATACCTTTAAAAACACATATCAAAAAGTCTCACTAAATCAAAGGAGTGGAACATATATTTTTAAGGGGTAATTTTTATAACATGGGGTCAAAATATGAAAGTAATCAAAACGCGCCGAAAAGTATGCCATCGTTTTCTTACATTCCAGGATAAAAAAAGGTATAGTGTTGTGCCATTCTGCAGGTTTTTTTTTTTTTTTAATTTTTTAGGTTTTTTCTTTTTTTAAAGTTTTTTGGGGGTAAATTTTCAGATATCCGTTCGTTATTAAAAATAATGTGGTCAAATTGGTTCGTCCTAATGGTTGTACAAGAACCCGGAAATAACTGGTTGCACCACTAATGAATATTTGTTGCTAATTGGAACGCAAAATTTGACTGGGGATACAGGGTCTATGGATGGTCACTATTCATATGAGCTTCTGTAATTCTTATAATAGAAAATCAAAACAAAGAAATCTGATTTACAATTTACTTATCAGTGGGGACAAATTTAGCATTTACACAGTCCGATCAAAATCGGACCATTCTAATGAATTTTAACCCCAGGATACCTTGAACTGTTATGAGCCTATTGACCTAAAACTATAAAACGCGTAGATCGTGCAAACTATACCTTTTTTAAAACCTTAGGAGTAGCCCAATAAATGGTACATCATTTAAAATCCAATTCGAACAATTCGAATCTTACCCCTGTACAAACGTTTCTCCCCGCCTATTTCTAACATAATGTTCCACTAGGTTGATTTTGGTAAGAATTTTATTATATTATTTTTTGGACTATTTCAAGTATATTAACACCAAAATTGGTTTTCCTTCTGTGCAATTGTGTGGGGTCAATCATAACACCGGCCTGGTACTAGTTGCCTTCATCATCATACAGGTTGCTGCTAATTTGGTCTTAAATTTTAATAAAATTCCCCATCCACATTAGACTGTTTTTGAGTAAAAATATCAAACGACATTGCTGATCACATTTTTGTGTACAGTTGATTAATTTTCTCTACTCGAAAAAGTTTTAGAAGTAAAATTACACAAACATAAAAATATTAAAAAAAAAAAAATTTTTCTCCAAAATTTGATGGTTGGAAATGGTGGCCTTTTTTTATTTTCAAAGTCCTAAATTTTGTTTTTGTGAGAGCTTTCAAAGCAAATACAATAACAAGAGAGGGAAATAACAATTTTTTTAACAATAAACTTCTAACTGAAAAATTCATAATGTTAAAACTGCAAGGACGGAATCGTTGCTGGTGTGAGAAATTCATGTTTGAAGTGTTTTGCCTGTTTCAAAAGACCATATGAACAGGTACTAATAGAATGTGTGGGATGACAAGTGGCATTTCCCACCTCCCACAGGGGCATTCCTGATCAGCCCAACTTGTTAACCAATAACGTTCATATTTTTCACACAAGTCCATTTTTAAATTATTATAGAAAATACAGGTAGAAAAAAGCTATTTCCATTTTAAAATCCACTCCCCCAGTATGAGGCAAACTTCAAGGTGTAAAACCAACGAGAGATTTTTGAAGCAACCCAAATATTGTGTCATAAAAGTAATTTCATCGATTAGACCCTCACTAGATTTCTTACCTTGTATTTGGCTATAAAAATGTCTTAAAGAGAAAAAAGGCATTTGATTTGCTTTTAATTCATATAAAATATGGATAATTTTGTATTTGCTCCTATACAATTTAGAAATTTCACATTTTGGTACCAAGAAGAAAACTATCTCCTCTTAATCATTTCAGATAGGGACACAATTTTTTATGGAAAAGCTTTACATCATAGACAAAAATCTGTACTTTCAATTTTTAAGGGACACCTGATGTGGGAAATCTCTTGTGCACCTTTAATCTTGTTCCACAGATTTGGAGGGACTAGTTCAAATGTAGTTGCCCAATGCACTAGTAATTTGGAACCTACACCCTCCCTGTGGAAACCTTAATTAAAGAGTATTCCACTGGGGGTGTGGATTTCAAATATAGTTACCAATAGGCTATTCTAATTGAGTACACACTCAATGAGGAAGACTTTTCTTTAAAGGTGCAAAGAGAGATTTCACAGTATCAGGGGTCCCTAAAAAATTAAAAGTACTGATTTTTTCCTGATGTAAAGGCCTTCCAGCAAAAATCCCATCTGAAAGATTAAGCCGAGATAATGTTTCTTTTGTACAAAATTGTAAAATTTTAATTTCGTATAGGCGCAAATACAGAAATTCTCCGATGTGTACATGAACGTATAAGCAAATCAAAATCACCTTTTTTTCTCTGTTGAAGACATGTCTGTAGCTAAATACAGAAAGTAAGAATTCTATTGAGTGTCTAAGCTATATGAATTTACTATAGGCACAATATGGTGCCTCAAAATCACTTGTTGCCACCTTAATCTTCAACAGGGCAGTACAAATTCAAATGGAACAGCGCAATCAATATATATGCTGCATGTTGACATGCCTGCAAAATTGCATTTAGAGAATTTTGGGGGCATAGTAGGTGAATTTTATGAATAGTGGAGTCATACAGCGTGTTGTAAGTTGAGACTTTCATCAAGATGGCATAAAACCAGAAATTTGTTGGTGTCTCAAAGGATTGAAGGAAGATTGTTGCTATCATTTCTGTCCTGTTTTTCAAAATACAAAGGGTGCGACAACATAAAAAAAAACTTTGGAGCACTTTTTTGAGGATGACACACCTCTATACTCTGTTCCGTCTATATTGAACAGGATGTCATTTTTAGGTGCACTTGAGCTGGTACTGTCCACAAGAACAGCATTTATACAGAACAGGCAACGTACACTTATCCTACAGTTCTATATAAGACATGCCAAAAAATGACAAATGCACCGCACATATTTTAATTGAACAAAGCTTTTAGCACTCTCACCAAAAGAGACTGCACAATATTTCACTGCAAAATTCTGGATTTTTCTTTTAACAATTGTATTGGAGTATTTAAGCAGATAAAAAAGTCTTTTAATTCAATGTTAATCAATAATTGACCATAGGTCGGACTGACCATCCGAACTGCTGTGGAATTTTCCACATGGGCCGCTTGCAATTGGCCACTTTGGGGCGGTCAAGTAAATGAAGGAACGGAAACTAACCAAAGAAAAAAAGTATGAATAGGAAAAGGGCATCATAATTTTGAGCCTACAAGCAATTTAAACTACTTTTCATGGAGGGCTGTGGTAAAGTAAATTAAGAGTTAGGGCGGACAGCAACTCCCTTGAGCATTTAGCCTACAAAACGGAATATAATTTTATAGGTTATAATAGGGGCTCAAGCCTTAGATTTTGCGGACTTTCATCGATAGAAGTTACCAAGTGATGGGACGGTGGCAGAAAGTATAAGGCCAGGAAAATTGAATATATATGGGTAGCTAGTTGGAGCTGTAACTAATCTATCGAGCGTGAGGTAGCTATAGGGGTGAAGGGGGGGGGCACGTGCCCGGACCCAATCGCAGGGGGGGGGCTTGAATGACTTTGGGGGAAATTAAAATTGACACAAAAATACCAGTGTTTTGAATGTTCTATTGTTGTCACAAGAGTAGAGGTCCACTGCTCAAATGATGAGGTAACTGAGAGGCTCGGCAGAAAGGCATTCAAATATGCTAAAATCAAGATTACCAGGGGCACGCCACCTGGACCATGCGCCAGGGGCAGACAAGTTCATCTGCTTCAAGATAATGCAAATAAAAATTAAGGGCTCTCTTGAAAGGAACTTGCAATACTAAACCAGAGACTTCAGGGGCTCTGCCTCCTGGACCCCAGCCAGGGGCAATATATATAGTTCTTCTGTTTCAAGGTAATTGGAGATAACTGAGTGAAGAGCCCCGGCTGAGGAGCTCGACGAATGCAACTCACATGTAAAAAACTCGAGAAGCTTCCGGGGGCTCCGGCCTCCTGCACCCCCTAAGGAGTTTTTTCACTTCACCTTTACCCCCTCCCCCCCCAAAAAAATGGCTGGTTCTGCCACTTATATAAATAGTCACCAGGTCTGTAGCACAAAGGTGAAGTTTGAGTGTTGGTTTGAAAATCCAAATGGGGTAAGAAGGCGCGGAATCCTTGAAAAGCCCGAAAACGTCAATACAATTCGCCTGATTGAATATTTATATATTTTTATATCAGGAATTCTGAGTGGTGCAAAGAAATCTTTGTATTTGACAGTTTTGGTAAAGTCATCAGATGCAAGACAATATTCTTTTAATATGTATCAAATCCGGACATTTTAGCAAGAACATCGTTATGGAAACACTGTATCCGTTCGCACTATCAAACAATGTCAATAACGGTTGTTTGAGTCAGTTCATGCTATTTAAATAATAATAATATTTAATGGCTTTTTAGTTGATACAGAATAATATTAGACAGAGAGAGAGGTCATAGGATGCTAAGGGTACGCAATTTATACAGCATTAAGTATATTTAAATGGCCTTTAGGACTATAAAGAAGAACTAGTCAAATGGAACGAAAGAATGATCAGAGAAGAAGAAAGGAAAGAATGATCAAAGAAGGAAAGCCTCAAAAGAGCACTCGCTTACGTACGCGGCAAGCATAATAACCACTACACCACGAGTCCACAGTCCGTGTGGACTCGTGGTGTCGTGGTTATTATTATATATTATAAATATATAATCTATATATATATATATGTGTACTATCTATAATATATATATTCTTTCGTATGATACAAGAATATATTGCACTCGCTAGAAAAATATTTTTCTAGCTCGTGCAATATATTATTTTATCATACTCAAAAGTCATTCAATATTATATAAATATTTCCCTGGAAATGGCCAGCGCACAAGAGTATTGGAAAAAAAATGTGCGCTTGGACGGATATGAACCAGCGACCTCCGTATTACCAGCACGGCGCTCTTGCCAACCGAGCTATCAAGTCAGGGTTGGTAAAAAAGCGATGCGATAGATCTTATTTTTTTTTTTAATTTCGCTAGGAAAAGTGAGGGACACCTTTTCGGATCTAACACCAAAAACAGAGGTCACATTTTTTTCAACACTCTCGTGCGCTGGCCATCTCTCTTTTTCAACAGTAGACCCCATTTGGGGTTTTCAATTCCACACAAATTTACCTTGTGCTACAGACCTTGTGACTATTTATATATATGGCGGAACCAGGATCATCTTTTGGAGGGAGGGGATAAAGGTGAAGTGAAAAAAGCCCCTTGCTTGTTTGTATTACATAGGTCATACAATTTTCATATGTGCATGGGCCGGTCAAGTCAATTTTTCCACGGCTGGATTGACTACCCAGTCCGCCTCTGAACTTGACTTTAACACATCTGAAATTAATAAAATAGGGACAGCGGTCCCAAATAGGTTGTCCGATTATGTGGTCAAAGAATAAGGGCGCACACCACCAAATAACGCTCCCATTGAAATACACGCTAAATTGACTTGAAATAAGTTCAAATTTCAACCCCACGTGACATCATATTTGATGTTTTGAAGATATTTCTATATCCAAAAAAGATGAAAATATTTAAAAATCATGGTAATTTGATACCGATACAGGATAGAATTCGAGATACAGGCTTGTGAATAGCGCCACCACTTTTTCCACCCGACACGTAAAACCCATAGCCGTATCCGAGCACGGAGTACTTCCAAAGGCCTAATTTATTTGTAGATTCAAATTTATTTATTTTCTGATATTCCAAGTATAGAACATTGTCTGCACTATTCATTTAATATTAACATTTGACAATCAACAATATCTACGCACCATGTCACACCAATTTGCTTACAATCGACGGTATGTTTTTACCGGAACTACCCACCATTACACAAAATGCGGAGTGATTTAGTGGTGTGCTCCCATAAGTGTAGAGCAATATAATGACCCTTAGTGACCCCTGAATGACCTTTGACCTCCTCATCTGTTACATCATAATAGACCCATTGTCTCAATGTATAAAACATACTAAGTATGAACTTGATCCATCACTGCACTATAAAGCTACATTCAGCTGAAAAAGTGTTAACGAAAAGGTGTTTGAAGCAATAGTTACAGGCCTATTGTAATGTTTGACACAGAGACACACACAGACAGACACACAAATCATGCTGACATAAGATCTTTGCAATTGCATCGGAAGACCTAAAATAAGTAAAAACATGCCTAGTCTTTGGTCAGTGACGCCCGCCAGGTAACCCAAAAGTTTTGAAAGAGATCACAGTGAATATAACTGCTTAGTTACAGGCTTGAATTTAACATCCTACTCATGGGTACAGTGTCAACTCAACCATTTGTCAATCTGTCATGGTCTATTTACTGCAGTTGTAACAAACTATTTTAATTTTGATCCAAAGGTGGGATATAAGAAATTGATGCAGGCAAAAATTGGGAGGTATAAACCACAAAATGCATAAGAAATTTGTCATTATGAAAGCTCATATAGTAACCAACTGTACTACGGATGTGGGTATTTCCAGAAGATGGTGGCCAAGACTCATTCAATACAGCAACTCACCAAATTGAATTAAATAGATAAAGTAATAGAGTCTGCAAACCAGAACTGACTTCAGTGCTTTGATGTAGTCATGGATGTTCCCATGGCCCATGTACGACCTTGTCCTTGTCCATTAGTCATATATAAAAAAATTCCATTTTCAAGTGTTAACACCAATGACAATGTCTAAATTTAGGATCTCTTGGCTGCCACTGCCTGGGGATTTCATCAACAGCAGAATTGATTGTTGGACAAGTTGACAATGATAAATAACTCAATTTTGAAAAATTGCATTCTTTGGCCTGGGTGAAATAGATCAGGTCATATTTTAACCCCCTGAGATCCACCATGAAATAACCTCTTGAGATACCAATCAAAATAGACCTTCTATAGGGCTGTCTACGCTGACGTCATGGGG
>JAMKCH010038228.1:0-38079 GCA_023653785.1 Ophioderma brevispina | reverse complement strand
TAACGAGCCAATCAGAGATACTGTAAGAAAGGTGGTAGACCTTAAGGGGTTAAGAAAGCACAGAGTAGCACTGACATGAAACACTCTCCCATTCACTGACCTCATATTCGTATATTTTGTGTGTATGTTCCCATCATGAAAAGATTAAGTCTCTTTTAAAGGGACATAATGGCATGAAAAAAATTGACATAATGAAAAGGACCCTTACTGAAATCACTTCCATGAGTTTGAAAACAATTTGGATGTTTACATTCTGTAAAAAACAGGAAGAGTTCCAGGGGGGAGGTGGCAGTTTGTGGCAATTTCTGGAACAGAAAAGCAAGGTGTTCACATCCCTAACAGAATTTACAGTGTATCTAGCATGTTTTGAGACACAATTCAAAAAGCATTCAGACCCGGATTCAGGCAGTGTACTTTAGGCTTGTAGTAAGATATTGATCTGGCAAGTGGAAGATGGATTAACCGGGATTAGCATATACACAATAGCAATGGTCTGTGAGCTGATGACAACATGCTTTACAAGTTTGGTAAATGCTGGCAGTAATGTCACCATCCTTGTTCCAGAAATTGCCACAAAATGCCACCTCCTTCCTGGAACTCTTCCTGTTTTTACTGTTTTTACAGAATGTAAACATCCAAATTGTTTTCAAACTCAAAGTGATTTCAGTAAGGGTCCTTTTCATTATGTCAGTTTTTTTCACGCCATTATGTCCCTTTAAAAACAATCTGGTATTTTAAATTAATATATTTTGAGAATGGGAAGATGACAAATTTAATTCTTTCACGCAGGCAGTAATAATGATTATTAACTTGTATCAGAGAAAGATCTGCTACGGTTGGTCTCAAAGGTATATGATACACTATGAGCTAGTATATAAAATCTCAATTCCTTGGCACAGTAGCTTTCATTCACCAATGTATTTAGAAAATATACCCCTGGTTGTTGGGTATGATATATGATACCCAGACCACACAAGGTCAGTTCATGTCAATGTATGTACAAGTACAACCCACTGAACTGTGTCCTTGGTGGATGAGCATATTGTAACTCAAAGTGACTACTGCCCAGCTAGGCATCAAGACCAGCTTGACAAAGATAGAAGTGCAAGTGGTCGGACGGATTTAGAAAACATCAGTTATGGATAAATTGTGACTTAATTTTGCCGATATAAACGTCGTCTTATTTATTCTGCATCCAGGTACTGCACTCATTTAATAGACCGTTTTCCTTCTGGACAATTTCCTTCGCTGAACGCTGATCATTTTAATGTGCCCAAAGCGCAAATTAAAACCGACTACATGATTTAAAGCCTTGGTCTATACCTAACAGATGTGAATGAACTCTGCAGTAAATAAAAGTCTTTTGATGCCACATATGTTGAGATATATGATACTTACAGATGCAAAATGGCGAACACATTCGTATCCATATTTCACTCACCCTGTAACATAGTGCAACCAGTTAATCGTAAATGATTTTCATGCATCGTTGAAATATCAATCATGCAAGATTTTCATGCATCTTTTTATAGGATGTCTTGCGAGTCAATCAATATAACGACGTTAATACAGTAGTTTAGCTCATGTTCTATACAACTTGTCATATTTATCTTATGACGATTTACTCTCCCATTATTGCAGTAAAATTGAATATTGTACATTTTTAATTATCGTTATTATTCCTTTCTTATTTGCGTAGAACCAATCACATTCATGAGCTTTTCGGGCTTATTTACTTAAAATCTGCATACCAGACCCCGACGCGTCGCGACGATTTCTAAAGAAAAGTAGCGGGAAAGTGTTTATTATAAAAATGAACATACAGTAGAACTGAGGCAGAAAATAAATGTTAACAAGAAAGGGTTTTAAAATTTGACAGTTTTTGACCCATGTGACCCATACATGACCTCTGATCCCCAAACAAAGCACACCGCATGCATATAGCTGGTATCCATAGCGAGTTTGGTCATCACAGATCAAAGGGTTAAGGAGGAGTTAAAGGTTGAAAGAAAGAAGAAAGAAACACCAAGAAAACAATAAGTTAGGCGAAACGCCTAACTTAACAACGCGACCACAGCAAAACAGATACGGTCATGATCTGTTTTCCCCTTTGACAAATTCAGCTCTATTTATTTTTAAAACTGCCTTTAGAAAAATTAGCTGATAGGCCACCAAAAAAATCCTTTTCTATACGGACGAAGGACCTTTGAAGTAGGGTAGATAGGGTTTTGGGGTGAAGGCCCTTTTATAAGGTGAAATCTTTATATATTAAATGGCCCACCCCATAAAGTTGTCATCAGAGAAAGATCTGGCATAAGGTTGGTCTTAAAGTATTATGAGGGACTAGGGCCCAGGCCTAGGGCATCAAGATCAAGCTGACAAAGATAAGGAAGTGACAAGTAGGTTCGAACGGAATTGGAAAACTTCAGTTTTTTTATAAATGTGACTTAATTGGGGCGATATAAACATCGTCTATTAGTTTAGCATCTCCGGGTGTTCTGCTGCACTCATTAATAGAACCGTTTTTTCCTTCTGGGGACCCATTGCCTTCGCTGAAACCGCTGATATTTTAAACGTGGCCAAAGCGCAATTAAAAAACCGACTACTTGATGTTAAAAGCCTTGGTCTATTACTAAAAACAGATGTTTTACAACTGTTAAAAAAAATTTTCTGTAGATTTAACAGGAATTTTCTGGGCAGGCAGAATTTCCAGGGACTTTTTAGGGTAAATTTCAGGAAATTTCTGGTAAAGTTAAAACGGGGAAACTTTGACAGTAAATTTTCAGAAAATTTGTCTCATTATTATGAAAAAAACGGTTAAGTTTAAACCCGAAATTTTCCGTAATTTAACCTTATGGGAACGAACAAAAGAAGTCCGGACAGTTTTACTGCCAGAAAATTTTTTTGAAATATGTCCGTCAATTAAAAACATAATTTTAGTTTTTGTTTTATTTTGGTTTTTCTAAAAACATTTTTTACCTTTAAAACTTACGGGAAAATCTGTTTTTTCTTAATTAAAACAGGTGAGTATGTACATGCAAAAATGGCGGGGAAACACATTTTCGGGTTCCATATTTCCACCTCAACTCCACCCTGTAGATTTATTGCAACCCAAGTTAATCGTAAATGATTTCATGGCAATCGTTTTAAAATCCAATCAATGCATGATTTCCATGGCATCTTTTTATAGGGGAGGTCTTGCGGAGTCCAATTCAATATACACGGGGGTGGGGACGTTCATACCGTAGTTTAGCCCTCCATGTTCTATATAAATAACCATGTCATATTAAATTCTTATAACGATTCTACTCTCCCATTAATTGCAGTACAATTAATAATATACATTTTGAATTAGAGTTATTATCTTTTCTTATTGGCGTTAAAAAACCAATAACAACAGTCAAGATATCAGACGGCTGTTCCTCCTCCCGCATTATTTATAAATCTGAATTTACCAAAGACCCGCGGGACCAGCCGTCGCGGAACGAATTTTCTTAAAGAAAACAGTAAGCGGACAAGTTGTTTATTATAAAAATGAATACAGTAAAGTGAGGTCAGAAAAATTTAAAATGTAAACAAAAAAGAAAAGGTTGTTCAAAAATTTTGAACCCATTTTATGCCTTGGATTCCCCAAAAAAAAAACCCAAGCACCCCACCGCATGATATAGCTGGAATCCATAGCGAGTTTGGGGTCCATCACAGGATCTAAGGGTTAAGGAGGGGGGAGTTAATGGGTTGCAGAAAAGGGAAGAAAACGGAAAAACGCAAGGAAAACATAAAAGTAGGCGGAAAAAAAAAACGGCCTAAAATTAACCAACGGGGGGACCTACAGGCAAACAATAAGGGTCATTTTGATTTGTTTTACCTTTGCAAAGTCAGCTCTATTATTTTCAACACAGGCCTTTAGAAAAAACACTTAGCTGATTAGGCCACAAAAAAAATTCCCTTTTCTATACCGGACGAAGGACCTTTGAAGTAGAGTCGCTTGGCCGGGGGAGTTTTTCCCCCCTTTGGCCCTCAACTCTAGATAGTACCCCCCAATTCTGGAAAAACAATATCCCGCTCGCACCCAAAAACAAAATAAATTTCCAAAAAAAATGCCGCATTTCTGATTGGTTCAGAGTTTAATGGACATTATTATGCAAATAATGGGTCGCTAATTACAACTTTCTTATAAAAAAACCAAGGGATGTGGTTACTGTAATAAACATAGAAAATAAAAAGGGGTTTGAGGTATCATTTTTGGGCTCTAATCTATGATCTTCAGCCTCGGGGCCCCAATATTTATTTTTTCTAACCTCGACCCATTATTTCGCCATTAAATGAATTGCATCAACCTTTTATTTTTTAACCTTCAAAGGTTGCGGTTGGGGCCAAAACATTTTTTTTTTTTTCGGTGTTACGGGTAAAAGTTCATAGGGGGCCCTACTATTGGTTGGTTTTCTGTTTCGTTTTTGATTTTTTTTGTTGTTTTGTTAATCCAAAACATTTGGATTGTAATTGAATCAAATCTTCAAAAAAATTGGGGACCAAAAAGAGTTGCTACAATATTAAAAATATTGTTTAAAGTTACATTTAAAAAAGTGCAAAGATCCCCTTGCCAGGGAGCAAATATGCAAAATTGAAGCTCATTAATATTGCGAAAATAGTGCTTGGGGCATAGTTGCGGGGATAATCCTTACATACCCCACCACTTCCCCACATACCAAGTTTCGTCAAAATTTGGAACATTGGGATTTCTAATTAGAAGTTTCACCTTTTTTAGGTTCACCCTAAAAAACCAGTGGCGTAACCATCTTTTAATTTATTTGTTTATTTTTTTTTTTGCAGGGTGGCAAAGGAAAGAGGCACCAAACATATTGTGTCAGGGGGCAAGCATATAATATATTAAAGGTTGAAAGAGGGAGAATCTGGAGGATACGAATTTTCTTCAAAAGTGCCCCTGAATCGCTCGTTAGGGGGGGACCACCTTACCGAGAAAAACGTTTCAAAAGGTTTATTGGACAAATTAAAGTACAAAAGGAAAACCAGACAAAAACCTTGTTTTGAAACTTACCTGGCTATTTCGTAATCGTTCCCTTATAGATTCATGCTTGGGAAATTTCTTGTCGTGCCACCCAGAATTACTCAATCTTCTTACATAAGACGGGGTATCGCTTATTCCCAACCTTCCAGGTGTAATATAATACATTTGATAAAAAGGCATTCCAAATATGCAAAAAAACCACCGTGATTGAAAAAAACCAAATTTTTGGCGATCTTTTATGGAATATTCTCCTGGTTCTCGTTTGGTTTGTTAGTTTACAGATAAAGCTATAGTGTTTTTACTGTAAATTTGGCGTTGGGGCAAGAAAACACTAATGGAAATGTGGGGGGGGGGTGTGGGGGGTTATTTTTTGAAAATTTCCCCAACCAAAGGGATCAGCCCACCACACGGTTATGCAAATGAAATAACCACGTTAACCTAAACCAAAAAGTGGAAAACCCCACAGAGGACCACAATTACGGAGGGAATCTGCTGTTTTGCATATCCCATGGCTTGTTAAAAGCCCCAAGAGGGATAATAATAACCCAAAAAAACCATCATAAAAAACAAAACACAGGCTTAAGGCTAAGAGCGTGATTGTTTCAAAGTGGTAATGAGGTAAAGTGTAATTCTAAATGTGATGAAGTTGCATTTTACTCCACGGGGGAATCACACGCCAATGAAAGGGGTTTTACCAACATAGAAATTATTGTAAAAATAAAAAAAACCATGTCAAGGTGGAAATAAAAAAAAACAAAAATAATCGCAGAAAAGAGGGTCGGATTTGTTTTGCAGATTCGCTTCAATCACACCACATAGTCTTTTAGTTTCCAATGTAGGGGGCCACGGTCCCTTTTAACAACGACCTTTCAATTCTACCCTTGAATAACTTGGCCATTGGTTTCATACTTTCATTGGGCGGGTCGTCTGCAGGCAGCTAGCCTTCGAACATGTTTGTTTACGCCATTGTACGTTCGGGCATTCCGCGCGCAAAAAACCATTGGTTAGGGCCTTGTTTCAAAGGGCACTTCTTTAAACTTCCATTTTTATTCACACGTCGGGATTATTAAATGATGTCATTATAATAAGAGTGGAACAACCTATCCACTCCCTAAAAAAAAAAAAAAAAATGGCGCGAATTTAACTCTATAAAGCACCTAATTTGAGGCCTCTAATTTCACCTGGCCTATGTTTTCATGCTTCCAACTGGAGGAAGTTCAATGAAGTTCACAACTTTCAGGCAGAGCGCTGTTTTCAGTTTTTGCCAGGGGCTTTTTCTGGCACTTGCACAAAAAAATTGATATGAGTTTTTATACAGGGAAGGTTTAAAAAAAAACCACAAAAGTAATGTCATCAGGCTTGTCACCTCTGAAACCAAAACCAAAAAAAAAAGGTGTTTGTGGTTTAATAAACCCGGGGGGGGATTAATAGGATCTGGAATCCCAGTGGGCCAAATTGTGCACAAAAAACAAGAGCAACCCAGGGCGGTTACATTTTTTAAAATACATTGGCTCTTGCTGTATGCGTAAGCTAGTGCAGCTCCAACTTCGCTAGATCTCCCCCACCGATTTCCCGCTAGTATTGTGCATTTATTGCAATCGCGATCTAGACCCCTTGCAACAACCGCCCATTATTAAATCTTACCGCATTCAGTGTTGTTCATTACCAAACACCAATTTTATGGTCTGACGCCTAATATGGTTAATTTATTATTATCACTGCCCCCCCAGTACAGTTTGTAAAAAACTTCCCTACACAATCCACCACGTTGTCGGTTCCTTAGAAGACGGGCTTTGATTCAAGGGGCTTAAAAACAAAGCAGGGTTAGAAAGACTAGGCGTTCGGCCCATAGTTTACAAGAAATTGAACCCACAACATTATTTTTGTTTACTAGTAATCTCACGCACTAGCCCCCTTCCCCGTGTATATTCACTTATTCACCATTTATTAAGCTTAAAATAAAATATTTAGGCACCTTAAAAAATGAAAGGAACAAAAAAGATATATTGCTTGGGCATTTATTTATCCTTCGGTTTTCCCCAAATTTTGCCAAAGGGAAACGATTCAAGTCAACTATTTTCTTTTCCCCTTAAGGAATGCCCCTCGAGGATCGCTTGCTCTTGGTTTGATTATATTTTCATTGGGCATCTAACCCAGGATGGTACTTTTTACTACCTGTTTTTCCCCCAATCGTGGACCATGAGCAACCCGGAAAACACGTTGCTAGTTTATTATAGTTACGCCCGACCGAATTCGCGCTCCTTAACATCCTCGCGCCCTCTAGAAAAACTATTTTTACAAGGGTTTTGTCCCTATGCACTAAACCTTATGTTTTGATACTTAAAATCGTGATTTAAAAAATCGCTTACCCCCCATTTTCCTTTGGCTCAAACCGGGTCCAATAAAATAAAAAAAGAGAAAGAGGAAATAGAAAAAAGAAAACTGAAAGTTGTAATAAGGGGCCATTGTGCTCCGTTAAAGTTGTTTCAAAGTTGGTTCTCCCAAAATGGACGAAATATCAAACAGTAAGGAATTCCTGAAAATCAAGACAAATCGCAACTGTAATATCAGAAAACAACGAACCAATGCATGGGGGGAGCTTAAAAATAGATCCGATTTTTAGCTAGTATATTGCTAAAAACGTGTAACACTTAGTAAACGTATTCGTCTCGTAAACGTATCTGTCGGGCCTTTTTTCTTAGGTCGTGGCTGTTCTTGATTATGAAAAGTACGTGCTTTTCCACCGGAATTAGGTTCTCTAGACGTGATCAGGTAAGTACCCTTGCATACTAAGGCATGGTGTGGTATTTTCGGGGGGGACCTTTATGTATCCCCGGGCATAATTGGCAAGAAGGCGTAGCAGGGGGATTGTACGTATTCTGGGCCGGTTAACAAACGGTTAAAAACAGGAGGGATTTCTTTCTTACTAGGGCTGGAAATTGTTGACGTTGAAATTCAGATTTTTTATTTGCACAAAAAAAACAGTGGTTATAATATAAAAACCCATTGACAAATTTCTTTATCGGACTTATTTTCACAATTATTGGAAGAACATAGGTATTTCAGTTATTTTTGTAAGCAAATTTTTGAATCCATTTCGAATTATCGTTAAAACGAATCTGTTTGCCAATATTGGCGAATGCTTTCTACAGAGGAACCTTGCGAAACTTAATAATCCAATATTATTCATGTTTTTTCAACTTAAAAAATTAGGTGCCATTAAGAGAGTCTGGATTAAAAAAAAATGGCCCCAAGGGCATCTGTGATTATGGCTCTTCTTGGGAAACGGAGCCAGGGGAAACCAACCATTTTAAAAGAACGGTTTGGGGCTGGGCGACATGGGCCGGAAGAGACAAAAAAGCACACGAAATATGCACTCTTGAGGCCTTATTTTTGCTGATACTTTCTTCATCACGGGGTACAACAACATATATAGTTCCGGATGCATTTGAAAACAGTGTTAAGTTATAAATTTTAGATTCATTACAAACAGTATTTCCTTTTTCTTAAAAGGGGCCAACAATTTAAAATGACTTTAAAACTGTGCATGGCTGGTAAGGCACCACTTAAACAACGGACTTTTGGCACCACTTCATCGGAAAGAATGGGGACCATTAAAATTCCTTCAATTTTACGTTTGGCAAATTACTGGAAAATTATTTTGAGGCAAAAACCAATTTATAGAGAGTTGGAAATGAACAAAAAAATTACAGACGAAAGTTAATTAAGATTTGAATTTTTAAAAAAAGCGAGTTAGAATGGAAAACCGGTTATACCGGTCATTTTTTAAAGCAGGGGCTCAGTGGACGCTGCGAAAAACCGGGGCCCTGGGCCCGGGCTCTGAGGGGGCAAAATTTCCCAGTTTCTTGGGGAAAAAATTTTTTCCCTCTCAGGGGGGTCAAAAAAAGGCCAATTTTTCCCGGTCAGCAGGGCTAAAAATGGTGATTTAGCATGATTGTTGCAAATTTTTTTCCCGGCCCATTGTCAGGGGGCAAAACCGCCTCCCCCTCCCCCGCCTGTTACGCCACATGAGACAGGCTGAAAGGGAACATAATTTAAAGGGGGGATGGGTGATTTGGACAACAGCTCGAAACAGGGCAAGGGGGGATCACAAAACGTCCTTTTAAACAATATCAATGGGAAAAAACAAAGACATTCCACGGGAAAGAGAAAATATCTGAATTGCCCTTTTGTGGACAAATTCTTCAAACTGGTTTTCAGGATCAAATCTTATTTGGCCTTCTATTTGTACTATGGGAACCTTTCGTTTTGTTTTTTAACACCGATGATTAACCAGTCAAGTTATATGTTATAGTTTTCAAAGGATCAAGAAAGGCCAGGAACATATCAGAAATTTAATGTGTCTTGTTCGGAGTGATGGTTCGCCGTTAGGGTCGCTTGCAAAAGTCTCGCCCCCCGAAATTACAACGTCGAGCGAAAAAGAAAAAAAAAAAGAAAGCTCAACCTTAAAGGAAGATGTTAAAATAATGAGTTTTTCATTACATTTTCATGATACTTCCATTTTTTCATGATACTTTTACATGGTTTTTTACAAATTAAAAAAAACCCTTTAAAGTGCCCAGTTTTTGCGTTATAGGTGTTGTAAAAAAAAAAGTTTAGGGGACTTTATTGACACGGATCCAGTTCCACAATAGGGGTAGAAACAAAATAATGAGGTCGCAAGGCTTTCCTCGAGAAACGGGAATAAATTCGGATTTTCAAGGTTCAAAAAACTCAATTGACATTAAGTGGCAATTCAATTAAAAAGTGTGAAAAAGGGAAGCTTGTATAATGTTTACGCCTCCTCAACCGAATTGTTTGAAGAGAAGCATGTTGTAATAACTGCAGCATACGCAGTTCCTAAAGACCAGTAACCAGGCAATGTTTGTAAAAAAATGTTAGGGGATGCCTGGTATCTTGAAAAATGTCGGCCTGACTGTTACACCCCACTGGGCAATTGTATCTGTTAGAGTTGTACTACTATGGGCCATAAAACGATTCGAGGAAATTGGATTTCGCAGGGCCAAACAAAAGAAAGTGACGTAGGTTAGGATGTTAACTGTCTATTAGTTAAATGTAGGTTGTAACAAGCAGTTGCTTTGTGTGACCAAAATTTTTTGTTCGGTTGCGGGTTCTTTGTTGGAAGGGACGATTTCATATTGATGCACTTAATTATACGCAAGTTCAAGGGACACCAATGAATAGTTTTGTGGAGACGTGGGAAGAAAGCAAAAGGTAAGGGTTGTAGAAGCTTGAAATGTGTCTTTTTAAATAAACATCTCCTCTCTTGTTAATTTGGAATTGAATATTTTTAATTTTTTATATCGATTTTTGTTTTTTATTGGGGGAAAATTTTCACATTTGACCAGTAAACATGTGTCATTTCGTGACAACTTAAGATTTTATATTTGAAACAGTCCTGCTGGCGAAACATTGACATCTCAACACAAGGAATACGTGGTATTCAGCTGACAAAATTTGTGTGGGGTCTCGTTTTTTACTATGTGTTTATAATTGCAAATTGATATATTTTAGCATAGCGAGTTAACGCCATTGGTGTCCCTAACATTATATTCTAAATTTATTCCGTGAATATTGGGGGACAGTTCATCAGTCTTTGTGGGAATTGACCTTTGACCCGTAAAAAAAATTTTTACCCCTTCCATACGGGACCACTACAGAATTTATTTTTTTTTACAAAATTTTACCAGTCCTGCTTGTTGTACCACAAAATATGAAACAGTATCCGCTGTGGCTTTCAGCATGGACAGGGGGACTTAAGTTTTGGGGTCTCTAATTTCTAATGTTTTTTTTTTATTTAAAAAAAAAACAGATGTATGATCATGGCCGGTGGGTCAGATGCGGATTATAATTTCCCAATTAATCCCTACCCCCGAGCAATGGCCAGACGGTAATTTTTCTAACACCGATTCCTATAGTGTTTCTAGACTGATTTGTGTATTTTCTTTTTCGTTTTCAAGTTCGGATTTTGCCCAGGAAAGTTATTCTTTATGATGTGGTTCAGCTAACTGACACACTTTATTTCAACTAACAAAAAAAGGTTTTGATAAAAAAACCAAATATTAAAAAACACATTATAAAAAAAAACTAACGGTATGGGGGGCAAAAACGAAACTTTAACAAAAGAACATCCAATGGCTAATCTATGAATTAGAAGAGGGCTATACAGTGTCTTTCACAGTTAAACGGTTATTTCGGGGTGACTTTTGTTTCTCTCTTATCAATATTCCCGCTGGGCCATTCATCGAAACACTTGGGGGGGAAAAAAGGTACCTTGGCTTGAGGTGGGAAAAAACGAAAAAAACATAACCGGGTTTGTCTAAAAAAAGGAGTTGGGAAAACTCAAAGCGCCCTATATTCGAAAAGGGAAAAATAGTTAAAACCATAAAAAATGATTGACAATCTTTGGGAAAAAAAAATTCCTTTTTCCGCTAGGTTTCCGGGGACCACTGAAAAAAAACACAAAATCCTTCATTAGGGGGAACACCCAATATGTCCGAGGTTACGGCAGATTTAAAAATTTGTAACCACTTTTCATTTTGTTCCACGAAATTGTTTGACTCTTTTTGTTCTTTAGGGACAATACACATGCATTTCTCCCAAGCACCATTCTTTGTGTGTATGATTTCTTTTGCGGGGACAAAGGGTTCAGTTATGATATTGAAAAAGGTAAGTTTCAAGGATTCCAAGATTTTAAACCTATTCATTCATTTACATGGTATTTAATGCGCTGACCCAAAAAAACCCTTGGTGTTGGGGAATTGGCGGACTTTGCCGTCGAGTGGCCGCCGAGATCCCCAGATTTGACTCCCCTATAGACTTCGCCCTGTGGGGAACAAGTGCATGCACAGGGACCACCAGCAAACTTGCCAGAACTTTGCAAGAGAATAACTGCTGCCTTTGCAAGCATCCGACGGATGGTTCGCAAGTCGATAATTGAAATGGAAAAGAGAGCGCAAGACTGCATCAGTCTTAGAGGCTGCCATTTTTTTTCCAAAAATGACGTCTTCAGAAAACGTGGCACTTTGCAGTATTCAAAGGTCTAAATTCAACAAATTATTCATTTACGATTTCACTTCCTTTCTTTTTGTTCATTATAGTCTGAAGTATATTAAAGGGGCATTTCGTGATCCACAGCCTCGTCCCCCGACTTACCTCAGAAAAGTTGAGATTTTTATATCATCTGAACCGTCGGGCTAAGTATGGTATGTGTGCCCAATCTGACGTCCAAATTCAATGGTCTCTGCTAGAAATTCGCGATTTTGTATTTTCTGTCCGTAAACGGACAGAAATTACTGTACAGTGGTCTATGAACATTTGCTCATAACACCAAAGTGCAAGATCATAATCAACTGAAATTTTGGGAATAAGCTTTTCTCAAGGATATCTAGCGAAACATAAACAAAACAGAAGGGGTTAGAATCACGAAATGCACCTTTAAGTTTAAAACAATAACGTATAGGCAAACAGGTGAAAAAGACAAATATGCAGACAAACAAACAAACAATGAGAATGCTGATGTAAGCTTTACATTTATCAGTATCAGGTAAAGTCCTTTTCCTTTGAATTAAAGAAAGACATAATGTTTGCAATGCCTGTTTCGAATCAAAATAAGAATGTTTCGTCTGTCATTCAGGGTGAGAATCAATAGGCAATGTTTCCTCCATCTGCACTGATGACATCATTGCAGCGTTTGCGCATACTGTTTACTAGATTATTGATGTTTTGTTGAGGAATGTGATTACATGCTCGCTGGATAATTCCACCAAGTTGAGCTTTTCAGTGCTATAATGTTTTTGAGTCAGCAAAATTGCGAAATCTCAATTTCTCACCCTATATCCAGTATTTTCATACTTTTCTCAACTTATGGCGTCCTGGTGAGGTAATAATGGGATTTTTGGTACTTATTTGTTACTAATGGAAAGAAGAAACTCCAAGCTATCCTGTGGTACCAAATTTATAGGAATCGGATGTTCAGCAACGAGAATCTTGGGGAGTGACAACAACCGCCTCGGGAGTTTTCTTATAAAAATGGCTATTAATAAACTTCAGAAAATGTAGAAGATAATGAGAGTATTTAGGGCGCCCCCTTTAAACACTTATCAATGACATACTCCAGGATTAGGATTATGAGTATTAGAGATATAACAACCTATACAACTGGCTGTATGATGTATAAGATTATTATTAATACTAGTTCATTTCCCCGTATGTGACCTTTGACCTATGTGTGTGACCTTTGACCTCAGATTTGTTCTGTGCTCAGTTCAGTGGTCCTTTTTGACCAAATTTGGTGGTCATAGGGCATTTCCACGCAAATTTGCTGATATGCTCTGAGGGAAGTGGAATGTTTGAGCCCTCACAAAACCAGGTTTCACCCGCCTAAGTCTGGTCCAAAGTCCAGAGACCTCAGAACACACTAATCTAGACAAAGAGATACTGCATATAAGGTGAAAATTCCCCTACTAAGTCACCTGGTATACCAGGAGTACTTATCTTAAAACGGATAAAAGTAGGCTCCGAAGGTGACAGCACTGGTGTTCTACCAATGAACTATTCCTCCCTTGATGGCACCTCTATGGCATATGGACAAGAAACAGTTGGTGTGGTCAACTGTTTGTTCCAATATATAAAACTATGTTAAAAAATACAGCAAGTAAACTTGCGTAATCCCCCTGGCAAGATGGCAGTCTCAAACATGACCTCAGATGACCTTTGACCTTGGACCATGACCTTTGACATCATCCACACATGAAGGAACCCCTATTGCACCTTAACCCCATGTCTGGTTTTAAATCGGACTTAAACTTTTCGAATGAGACTCGAAAAACGAAACCAACAAAACCTCACCACACTGGAACACCCACTTACATATACACCAACAATTACAATGCACATACATACATACGGACATTCGCACCCTCGCAATATCCCCCTCTGCTGTTCAAGCCAGGGAGATAAAAATAAACTTCAATGTAAAGGAGCACTCATTTTGGATGCTTTTACTTTTTTTTTACCCAGACATTCGAACTTTGCAAAACAGCGATTCATTTTAAACCAACTTTTTTTAAAACATTGCATGATGCCAATGCAAGTCCTGATCCATGTGCATGTTTATTTCAAATATTTTGTTCACAGAACAATAACGTAATCATTATTATCTTTGGGCTTCGAATACTTCATGAACTTCATAAAGAACTCTATAAAGATACGACAACGTTACGTATGGTGGAAGTTATGATCTGTAAGTTCTGGCTTAAGATAAATAAATGAATAACATTCGACATACTATTGTTTGTTAGAAGAGAACCATGGGCGTACAGCAACCTGGAGGAGAGAGTCTTTATGGTCTTGAAGTATCATGAAAGTACCAAAAACCAAGTCATAGATGATATTTTGAAGCAGACGAAACGAATATCGGCATTATATCAACACTTTATTATATGCGATAAAAAGAAACCTATAGGGTGCTATTTTATTTCTCTGTCAATGGTAAACTGTCAAATCGCACGTGAATAGAAATGCGCGAGTAGCGCGCGAAAATTGCCGAATTTAATTTTGCCCAAATTTAGTTAAATTTGCGAGATGATGGATTAAAAATGCATATTTTGGGTCCATATCGTCCCGCTTTTTCGAGCCAGAGGGAGAAACTTGCCCCCTTCCCCCTCAAATCCGGCCAAGCGCACATTAGTCTAGCGGATTACATGGGTTCCCATGCACCTCCCTTTAAAACTAAATTCTAACACGATTTTTAGAATCTTGACGACATCTTCTTAAAGAATTTTGATGTTACCAAAATCAAACATTGTCCCACGGGGTCCGTTTGGCGGCCATCTTGAATCTAAATAGATTCAGTCATAAAATGGTTCGATTTAGTTGAAACCTATCTAAAATGATTCGTCTCATCACAAGGAATCATAAAATATATACTTTGGCATATTTCTGATGTTTAGGTACAGAGATATGGGTGAAACGTTCAATGATAAAGGTCACTGAACTTTTGATTGGTCAATGTACGGTTGGCCAAACCTCAAAATGCATGGATCTTGACAAAATTGGTGTCAAGTTGTTGGTATGAGCAATCCAGACAAGTATAGTTTGCAATATCTAGAATGTTGACTTAGGTGGTAAAATATGGTGCAAAGTTACCCTCTTGTCAAGTTTGCATTGTTTAGTATGGGAATTGGGGACTACTCGTCTCTTTCCTAAAAATATACCAAAACGGAAGATCCTAAATCATGCAAACTGTGCATTTCCAGATTGCTCATACCAAAAATTTGACGCCAATTTTGTAAAGATTGAAGCATCTTGACAATTTGGCTCCCTGTACAATGAATATCTCTGTAACTAAACATCACAAATATGCCAAACTATATTTTATGACTCATTGTATGATGAGAAGAATCATTTAAGATACCCCGTGAGCTGTCTCCCGTTATTTTTTTTTTTTTTTTTTTTCCCCCCCGGGATCCTCCGACTTGACCATGGTTGTATTCTACATGGGCTAGTAAACCAGAAAAATGATGTACCTTTTTTAAATAAATTTGGGATGCATAGCCCCAAATTTGGAGAAAAATATGTAAATTTTCAATTATTATTTTCTTGCATATTCGGATAGCCCCGATAACATATTTGTTATTTGTCTCACCTCATTCGCAAATATTATTTCGTTTCATTTTTATATCAGTTTTAAATATATTTTCCCCATTGACTTATGTACAGAACAGAAAGTTTAACGGTGATTTTCTCAATTTCTGATTTTACTTGTTTTTTGGGCATGAAAAAAGTAGCTATTTTCTCTGACAAACATACTCTGCAACCATTTAACCCATCTTTTTAACTTATTTTATATGCAGTAGGATGTACTGAGCAAGATTATATGAATTTTTATTTCAACAATATATTTTTTAATAGAGCTTATGGACGAAAAATGATGACGTCATCAAGATTTAACCTTTGGTTGGGGGTAAAAATTCTAAAAGTTCTAATTGATGGCAATTGATAAATTATACATATAAACGTAGAGTTTTAGAGCCAAACTGTGAGCATAGTTGAAAAAAAAAAACAAATGTGAGATTTAAATTCAATCTTTGGTAGCAACCACCACCATGCCCTTCACCCCTGACCTTAACCCCCGGCAGGGACTACGTTCACATTTTTTTTGATAAATGACCAGAAAGGGATGAGAAACAATTTTTTTAACCTGGAACTTTTTATATGAAAGCTTTTGGCATTTAACGCACCGGAGGAAAGTTTTACTGTGGTAACCCCCCCCCCGATAAGACTACGGTTTAAAGGTCCATGGCCCATCGCTAATAGCCCACCAGCCCATCGTCCCCAGAACCCCAGATTTTACCGGACGTGGTCACATTTTGGTATCAGAAGAAAGCTACTATTTTTCTCATTTACCCCTTGAAATTTTAGAGCCAAATATATTTGGTTTTGGAAGTTACGAGTGAATGTACCCCCCATTTTGGTCGACCAATATTAATTTTACCCGTACTCTATGGGGGCTTACAAATCCACGTTTTAGAGCTCTCGATCAACACGGATTGAAAATATCGACGCGAAACTTTAGAAATGGGTTTTTGGAGTGAAGGCCAATCTATCAATATGAACAACTTCATATCCTTAAAAAATCGGCCATCCCCCTTTACTCACCGTCTAAGTTGTATTTCCTGTACTACTGTCAACGCATCGGTAGTATTTGAAGCCACAAAATAAACCAAATGGTACATCAACTTTTAGAACCAATGTATAGCTATGGTTCTCTTCTGCTTATTGTTATCAACTAACTACGATCATACAACCGTTTGCATAACCCTATGACTCCTTATTATTAGATGATGAGAAGAATCATTTAAAACAATTAATTTAAAAAAACTTGTCGGGTCGCCAGGCATAGATTTATTTTACAAGAAATAAGATCAACATTAAAAAGCATTTTAAAGGTAGATGGTTTTTCTAGTTTTTACGTTGCACTTTTATACAGAACATGTATAAAAAGACTCTCATAACTGAATTAAGTAGATGTTTGATACTGAGCATAATATTGCATTATAACCATCACCCTTGGGGGGGGTGTTGACAACTTGATCTGTCTTGCCGTTGACCATGTGTGACCTTGGTGTGTGAACATTTGATCCTCACATAGTTCTAAGCTCTAATTAAACATAGGTTACACCTTCCTGGTCATTCAATAAAGAAAATAGAAAATCGCCCAATTGGGCGCAAAATGTGTTAAACGGAATCCCCAAGTTATAACTTTTATTTAACAAGGTTACATACACCTTCTTCATTTCAAATAAAAAAATAAAAAAACGCCCAATTGGGCGCCAAATGTTTAAACACTGAATCCCAATTCTAGCCGTTAATTAACATAGGTTACACTTCCTACCTATCATTTCAATAAAGAAATAGAAAAAACGGCCCATTGGGCAAAATGTTTTAAAACTGATCCCCAAGGTATAAGCCTTACATGGTTACACTTCCTGTCATTTCAAATAAAGAAATAGAAAAAACGCCCATTGGGCGCAAAATTGTTAAAACTGAATCCCCAAGTTATAAGCCTTTAATTTAACATAGTTTACACCTTCCTTCATTTCAAATAAAGCAAATAGAAAAACCCAATTGGGCGCAAAATGTGTTAAAACTGAATCCCCGCCAAGTATAAGCTTAATTTAACATAGTTTACCCCCTTCCTGTCATTTCAACTAAAGAAACTAGAAAAACGCCCATTGGGCGCAAAAGTGTTTAAACGAATTCCCCAGGTTATAACTTTAATTTAAAGAAAAAACTAAAAAATTACACCTTCCTATCATTTCAAATAAAGAAAATAGAAAAAACGCCCAATTGGTCGCAAAATGGTTAAAACTGAATCCCCAAATTATAAGCGTTAATTTAACGTAGGTTCACCTTCCTATCATTTCATAAAGCAATAGAAAAAAAACGCCCAATTGGGCGCAAAATGGTTTAAACTAAATCCCCAAGTGATAAGCTTTAATTTAACATAGGTTACACCTTCTGTCATTTTCAAATCATAAAATAGAAAAACGATCCCATTGGGGCGCAAATGTTTAAAACTGATCCCCAAGGTTATAAGCTTTAATTTAACATGTTACACCTTCCTATCATCTTCAATAAAGAAAATAGAACAAACGCCACAATTGGGCGCAAAATTGTTAAAAAAAAACTGAATCCTCCTCAAAGTTAAGCTTTAGGTTACACCTTCGTCTTTTTCAAATAAAGATGTTACCTAAAGCTTCGTCTTAAATAATATCAACACAATACATGGTAAAGTTCAATCATTACGTAGTAAACTCTACGTGGCCGGATCATTTTCTTACTTATAACTCTCCTATTTGGTACTCTAACTCACCCTTTAATCTATCCCTGCAACGTTTTTAAACCAAACTCCCAACAAAAGCAAGTCTTCACAAGACTACAATCAAAGAAATGCTTTTTAAGGCTACATTTCAACACTGCCAATGAGTTATTCTTTGTCTGAAATTGCTTCGCAAAACACCCCAACACTAAAAACCCCAAATTAATAGTAGTAGTAGATCATTTTCCAATAAAGAAGCAATTTAATGAATACCTTCAGCTATAGAAAAGACTCCTTCGCATTTTGAGAGCATTGGTTTTCTTATTGTCGGAGCGAAACCGCTACAAAAAAAAGGACTAGCAGCGATAATCGAAGAATCGAAAAATGTGTAAATGTATTTGTAAAACTTAATAACTCCAGGGATAAGTGTGTACATTCCATATAACTGCTTTAATGTAGAAACCAACCACCATGCACCAAATATTGAAAAAATGAAGTATTTTCGGAAATTTGTCATACCATCACCCATAAATAGACATACCTACAGTGACGGCATCTCAAAAATCTAACACTAAACAGGTATTTGTTTGGTTTTACACAACAGTACAGAATAAACAAAGATCATAATGTTGTGTTTTGAGGTCAACTGTATGAACATAGTGCCCGATATCACGCTAAGTCGTGATCTTCACAGGTAAAGGCTTTTCTGATCTCAAGTAGGAGTTTTGATACGCACGTGTAGCTCATTACAGAATCAGATAAAAAGTACTGCTTGTCTTTTATACACACGGATTTTCAAGCGACCACTTGCAGGTTGGTTCGCATATCCTGGCAGTAACAACAATATAAAAATCATGATTTTTTTATGATTTTTTTCGATGTTTTGGATAGGCAAATCGCTGCTAATCCCTTTAAGATAATACCTTTCACTAATCGAACCACTGTTATATCGAACCACTTTATTGACTGATCCTGTTTATGATTCAAGAGGCCGGCCAAAAACGGACCGTGGGACAATATTTGATTGGCAAATACTTTAAGAAGATTTCGTAAGGATTCTAAAAATCATGGATGTCATTTTATAAAATTTTCAATTTTAAAGGGGGTGCATGGGACCCATATAATCTGCTATAGAATACATGGTTTGTTTTTCAACACACCTGTTAACCGCTGAGACTATTAGTTAATTTGCAAAGCACATTATATTGTATTATGTAAATATCCATTCTGATGCTATCCGCAGGAAGCGATGGTTTTCGGACAAAAACCTATAGATGATATTAATACTTCTTTATCAACAAGGCTGATCCAGTGGGAGAGCCGTTTTAGTAATACGCGGAGGATCGGGGGTCGCCGGTTCGAATCCGACCAAACGCAAGTGGGGGTTTTCAACACCTGTATGCACTGGCTATCATGGAAAGATTAATAAAGTCTTTAAAGGTCCGTTGCCCTATCGCTCATAGCCTCGTCCCCAGGGACCCCAGAATTTACCGGAAGTGGTCAAATTTTGGTATCAGAAGAAGCTACATTTTTCTCTTTACCTTGTGACATTTTTAGGGCTAAAAGATGTTTGGTTTGCAAGTTATAAACGAAAATGTCCTCTTTTGGTCGACCAATCTTAATTTTATTACAGTACTCTATGGGGCTTAAAAATCCGTTTTTAGCCCTCACATCAAACCGGAATGAAAACATCGCCGCGAAACTTTACAGGTGGGGTTTTTGGGTGAAGTACCAATTCTAGCAAAGATGAAACCCTACCCTTAATCGGGCATCCCCCTTATTATCTTGATTAAAGTTACCAAAGCCCACAACTTGGACTTACAAATTAACTACTACGTCTTTAGCCTACATATAAGGCTACATAATGGTTTGATATTTTTGGGCATAAAATAATCTGTAATCTTTAAGAATTTTGAATTTTGTATTATTAAAAACTTCGAATTTCAAGACAAAACACGTTCTGTGACGAATGAATCCCCGTTTTAACCGTTACAAACTGAATCCACGTTTGATGTAACTTGTTTGGTAGCAAATTTAAGCTGTATCATAAGCCCAATGAATAGATTATCTGTCGGTTATAAGTTTCTAAAAATACAACCGACTCAATCAGGAAATTGCGTTACCTTAAAAGTCATCGCTTCCAATTTCCTTCATCCATAAATAAAATATCCATGATCTATATACAGGTGCTTACGGATAGACATTGTTTTCAGGGATTTCCTTTTAAACAATCATATAAGTTTTTGCGATTTTATAACGATTTGAATGCCCTGATGACCTTTTTTAAAACAATATTTGTGGATTTGGGGACATCTTCTACAATTTTTGTTGATTTCACTGAAGATCGATTGCACCAAAATGATTTGAAAAACTTTTGACGAAGTCATTATCATTCTAACACGGAAAGATGCAAACGAATATATGTTCATTAACACGTAATTAAAGTATTTGGGAAGAATCTGCGTTTATTTAAATTCAAATTGTCAAAGAACTCTGTTTCGCAAAAAACCTACAATCTATGATCTGTTTTTTGCGAACAGATTTCATATTCTCAGTAAACCTACACGGGTGGGTCTCAAAAAAAAGGAAACCCTAAAGCGCCCTTTATTTCACGAAGAGAAAAAAGTAAACCATACCTATTTATTACCTCTGAAAAGTGCATTTCACTTCGGTGTTCAACACCGAAAAATCTTTCAAAAGAAATACTTATTGTAGAACGGAGTGTTACTGGTTCAGTATCTTTCGACACTACACATACTCCAAGCTCATTCTTTTGTTGATGGTTTCTTTTTTTCAAAAAACTTAAAAAAAAATTTTATATTGAAAAGTTTAGTTTCAGTGTATTGAAATTCCAGATGTTGGAATTCCAATATGCCTCTGCCCCCCACCCCCCTTCACTTGGGGAAGTTTGCTGCCTCTAAGACGGATGCAGGCTGGCGTTCTCTTTTCCATTTCAATATCGACTTCAAATCATTCTGTCCGTCGGGTGCTTGCAAAGGCAGCGGTTATTCTGTTGCGAAGTCCCCAGATTTGACTACGCTAGACTTCGCCCTGCGGGAAAACATTAAAAAAATGAAGTGGTGAACCACCAGCAAATTGCCATAACTTCGCAAAAGAATAACCACAGCTTTTGCAAGCATCCGAAGGACAAGAATGAATAGAAAGTCGATTATTGAACTGGAAAAGACGGAGCGCAAGCCTTATCCGTTTCATGGTCTTAGAGGCAGTCAGTGGGGGTTGGGGCCCGCAGAGCAACGCAGTTAATAGTAGTAAGTTTAAAGAGAATGAGGAAAGATCTTGGAATTTCTAATTAATGAAAAACTACCTTTTTAATGTCAGAACTGATCTTTGTCGCAAAAACAAAAGAAACCATAAACGAAAAGAATAAGAAAGCATGTGCTGGAGAAGTTTGTATTGTCTAAAGAAAGATTCAGACAGTAAACAATCCGTGGCTCTAAAAATTGAAAAAGTGGTACAAATTTTCAATCGCCCATAACTCAGTCAATAAGTGTTCTATTTGAAAGATTTTTTTCGGTGGTTACTGTGTCGGAAACATAATGAATGTACTTTTCAGATGTGTATTAATTGTATGGTTTACTCTTTCTCTTCGTGAAATAGAGTGGGCTTTGAGGTTTTCCTGTCGTTTTTTGGACACCCGGTACATCCGTGTTTTTCTCATGCAAAACAATCTCCAAAGAAAGGTATGACTAAAGAAGCGTTTGCAGAAGTTCCTCAAAACATCAAATCCTTGCGACATGTGAGTGGAGGAAACCTATACAACAAAATCTGTTTCGCCAAAATATCACTCCATATAGGACATGATATTTTGCGAAAACAGAGATTTCACAAGTTCTCATAACGACACCAGCTATTCTCATGCAAACAGCCATCAAATGGAAAGGTTTTGGGAAGGAAAGAAGCCCTTTAGAGATAGTCAAAAACATCAATTTATGAGTGGAAACAGGACAACAACAATCTGCTTCGCAAAATACACCTTATGTATAGGACCGGCACACTAGCTTTTACCCCCACGTAAATAATGTTTTTAAATGAAATGTCTTTAGACGAAAAAGAAGCAATGCACAAAGTCGTCCATTGACTAAAAGACGCGTTACAGGTAAAGCTACGGTAAATCACCTCCATATATGTGAATGATTTTCTTGGTAGATTTCAACTGAAAGGTTTGTGTGTTTGACTAAGCCAATATGCCTCTGGGTTTCGTCAAATACCTTTCATTTCAATGATGTCTTGCTGAAGGTCTAGCTGATGTAGTTATCAGTGCTATGCATCGTTTCTCAAAAATATCATGAAGTTGGAGTAGTAGAGCGCCTGATCAAGGCTAGCTTTCCTCCGTCCAGAGGAAGGTCACTCAGCTCTAAACAGAGGGCGTATCCAGGATGACATACCCCCGGGGGGCACAAACTGACGAGGAACTTTTGGCGCCCCTATGGACATTGAAAATGGCACCCCATTCCACGCCTTCTTGAAGATGAAATAACATCTCGGATAATAAAGTTATCGGCGAGCGTTTTAGACGAGCCGTAAAATTTTGAAAGTTGTGTAGCCAACTTGACAGTTTTGTCGGCACAAAAAACCCCCCCCCACCCAGTGGCGGACGGATTAAGAGTCAGCCAGAACCATGGGTTGAGATAAGGATTTTCAACTGAGTCCGGTGATTGGTCGACTTTGCGATCGATCGCAGTCTGTAGACTTCAAACCAGTACCAAATTCACTATAATACTTCGCAAACTGACACACATATCGCTGTTATGCTTCCACAAATAAAAGCACACGTTCGTTCACTAAAGCAAGTTACGTAAGAGTCCATTCGCCCATGTTGAATTTCCTGACTAAGTCCGTTCAATTCCACGAGCAGAAAACTAAACATATCTGTGCGGAAACAAACCAAGCCCGGGGACAAGTCATATCACTTAAAAGATGGCCATGTAACTAGCAATTAAAAAAGGACCATGACTGTAAAATGCCTCAAAAAGAAGTATTTCGTGAAGCCCAGCAGCTCATTAATTCTTCCTTTTTGGAAAACTTTACATCGTAACTAAGGCGCTTTGCGCGTACGGCGTCTAGTATTCAGAAAACGGCTACACTAGTCCTTCAAAACGCGATCGATCGCAAAAGTCGATCGATCACGGCTTAGTGTGAAAAGCCTTGTCTCGCGGGTTTGAAAACACTCAGGTGTTTACCACCTCTCCAATTTTAGACGAAGTCTTTTTATAATGACTGGAAGCGGCCCACAAATTACTTATCCTCATTAGCAAATAAATAAATCTTGAGCTTCTATAGTGCGTGGTTCAATTAACTTTGGTCAGTTTTTCATAATTATTCGAAAAGGAAGAAGACAAACAAAACATCATGCCAGAATAGTGCTGGGCAAGCTTTGACCTAAAAACTTTGTGCAGAATCAAAATCGTAACTTATGCACTTCATTTGCCGCGCTTTCAGAAGAAAACTTAGGGTCAACGACCTATATTCATAATGTAACTGGTTAGTATTGTGAAAGAGGACGGGTTATTTTTTGCAACCCGAACGTGGAGGTGATAACACCTGGCTATAAATTATTAACAATGGCTCCGCATACAGGCCTATTGTAATATCTTTAGTTAATGGTTTGCTGAAGTCTATACTATCCATTGGTCACTGAGATTATGAAAGAGAAATTTAGTGACATTTATTCATTTTTAAGAAATGTGCAGTTTTATTTGGGGCAACAGCGGTGATGTCAGTTAATAACTTACAATAATTTTACACAGGTTTCTTCCCTTTGAATGGACTACGGAATTGGTTATGCAGCTTGTTATTTGGTCTACGCCCCATTAGTTCTATTTATGTTGCGCACTGTTTTCACCTTTAGCTACCTTTTGTGAGAGTCCTTCAATTGTTGTTCCAGACAAAGCTATACTGCAAGGTGCGGACGCACCAAAGATTGTAAGCTGTCGATTCAGCATGTTCAGGTTTGTGATGTAGATTTCTGCACACTACTTTTATCACCCTTTGGCTTTCGCCCAAAAATTAATAGGTGGAGTATCCCACTTTTGTGAGGTGAACGCATGTCAAGTGTGAATTTCTGTTTCCTGGAGGAATAGCTTGGCCCACAGTTTATAGTGAGTTTTGTTTCCCCAGGTGGTATAGGGGATAAAAGTGTCTAATACACATACTAAAGATATTCATGAGTTCGTAGCCGCTGGGCCAAAGCATTGCACCTTGAGTGAGATGCTTTACCTCAATCGACCCAGGTGTATAATGGGTATTGGCATTATACAATGTTGGGAAGGTAAAAGGACTTCCTGCAAGAATGTAGCCCCATCCCCCTACAACAAACTTTGCTTGTGAAATTCCGAACCAATCGCATCGAAAGAGCGTTTCCTGTGTTTGAGTGTGAAACTACATTTTGGGGAATTAAAGGGGGGATGGCCCGATTTAAGGATATGAAGTTTTCGTCTTGCTAGGATGGCCGTCACTCCAAAACCCCGTCTGTAAGTTTCGTGCCGATATTTCATCCGTTTTGTGGCGAGAGCTAAAAACGTGATTTGTAGGCCCATGAGTACGGGGTAAAATTGAATAGTTAACCGAGACTAACCTGGAAGTTGAAGTTGACTTCAGTCTCTGGTGCTAAGTCGACATCGAGGGAATAAAGGAGAGGGCAATGTAGCACAACCGGCAGTTTTGTCAAAAACAGAGGTGAGGCGCAGATTGAAAAAGTAATCCTAAATATTAAATTCTTAGATAATGTCCAAAATTGTCATTTTGATGGGCCAAAATAAAATTCACATACAGCCATCGCAAAAGTACCTCCATAAGGGAGGGTAGAGGCGGGCATGTAATCCTCGGGTTCGAACTTGAGCACCAGAAGAACTGAAGTCAAACCTTCAACTTCCAGGTAAGTCTCAGTTAACTATTCAATTCTCTGGTGCTCCAGTCCCCAAGAAGTAATTCCATGAGAGTTCAAAGCCACGGGCCTAAACTATGTCAGAAAAGCCCAACCACAAAAAAGTTCATGGCAAGGAAAAACATATTATTTTCTGTGTTATTTGCTGCAGCCAAATGACAAATTTGGTGGGAAAATATATAGAAGTTTATTCCCACAAAATCACAAGGGAAAATAAATTAAGTGCTGTGCATGAAATACAATTGCCAAAAAATACATTTACTTTCATAAACATGTTTAAATTGTATGCAAAGTTGTGCCCTAAAGATATCCTTTAGGGAGCAAAAACCTTAATTCCAAAAAAACGTGATGAGACGTAAATCAGTAGAGTCAGTTCATACAAGACACCTATTTAATTAGAAAGGCCCTTTTTTTAGATATGTAAATAATTGAGGCCATTGTTGAGCTCCTAAATGAAACCAGGAGAGCTATTAACAGAGCTCCTCTCATTTTCTCCTCAGAGATTCTATTTTCATAAAAAAAGTCTGTTTTTCATCATTTTAATTCAAAAGGAAGAAAGACAAACAACATCATGGCCAGATGTGCTGGACAGCTTTGACCTAACAACTTTGGTGCAGAATTAAAATCCGTAACTTATTGCTTAACTTCATCTGTATTCAATTTACCACGCTAAGAAAACTTAGGGTCAACGACCTATATCATAATGTAAACTGGTAGTTATTGTGAAAGAGGCCGTGTATTGTGTGTCCTCAACCGAAATCGTGGAGGTGATAACCCCTGGCTATAAATTATTAACAATGGCTCCGCAATACCGGGCCTCTTGTAATATCTGTAGTTATGGTTTGCTGAAGTATATACATATCCATTGGGCCGATATTAGGAAAGAGAAATTTAGGTGACATTTTATTCATTTTTAAGAAAATGTGCAGTTTTTATTGGGGCAACAAGACGCTTATGTCAGTGAAACTTATCCATAATTTTACACCGGGTTCTTCTCCCTTTGAAGGACTACGGACGTTGTATGCAGCTTGTTATTTGTCCTACGCCCCATATCATTATGTTTTGCGCAGCTGTTTTCACTTACTACCTTTTGTGAATCCTTCAATGCGTTGGTGCCAGACAAAGCTATACTGCAAGGTGCGGACGCACCAAAGATTGTGTAAGCTGGTCGAATTCAGCAATGTTCAGGTTTTGTGATGTAGATTTCTGCCACTACTTTTATCACCCTTTGCTTTCGCCAAAATTAATAGTGGAGTATCCCACTTTTGTAGGTTGAACGGCATGTCCAATGTGATTTCTGTTTCCTGGAGATAGCTTGGCCCACAGTTTATAGTGAGGTTTTGTTTCACATGTGGTATAGTGTTAAAGTGTCTAATCACAGACTAAAGATTATGAAAGTTCGAGCCCCGCTTGTGGCCAACGCATGGCACCTTGAGTGAGATGCTTTACCTCAATCGACCCAGGTGTAATATGGGTATTGGCATTATACAATGTGGGAAGGTAAAGACTTCCTTCAAGATGGACCGATCCCCCTACACACTTTAACTTTGTGAAAATCCACCCAATCGCCTCGAAAGAGGCGTTCCTGTGTTATGAGTTTGAACCATACATTTTGGGGAATAAAGGGGGATGGCCGAGTTAAGGATATGAATTTTCGTCTTGATATAGTTGGCCGTCACTCCAAAACCCCCATCTGTAAAGTTCGTGCCGATATTTCAATCGCGTTTTTGGATGCGAGAGCTAAAACGTGATTTTGTTAAGCCCATAGAGTACGGGGTAAATTGAATGTTTAACCGAGACTAACTTGAATTAAGGTTGACTTCGTTCTCTGGTGCTCGAAGTCGACATCGAGGGAATACATGAATTGCACATTATCACCACCGTCCTTTTGTCAAAACATAGGTTAAGGCGCAGATTAAAACGTAATACCTAAATCAGAAATCTTAAGCATAATGCCAAAAATTAATTTTGATGCAAAATAAATTACATAAAAGCTCGCAAAATTACCTCCATAAGGAGGGTAGAGGGCGGGATGTTTCCCTCGATGTCGACTTGAGCACCAAAACTGAAAGTCAAACTTCAAATTCCAGGTAAGTCTCGTTTAACTATTCAATCTCTGGTGCTTCCAGTGCCAGAGGAAATTCCATGAGATTTCAAAGCCAATGGGCCTAAACTATGTCCAGAAAATCCCACCAAAAAATAAAGTTCATGGCATACAACCATATTATTTTCTGTTTATTATTCTGGCACAAAATGACAAATTGGTGGGACACATTATATAGAAGTTTTTATTCCCACAAAATCACAGGGAACATAAATTCAGTGGTGTGCATGACAATCATCTTCCAAAAAATACATTAATTCATAAACCTGTTTTAATTTGGTATCACATAAGGGTAAGCCCCTAAAACCTTTAGGGAGCCAAAAACCTTTAATTCCAAAAAACTGTGCTGAGACTAAATCATCTATATCAAGTTCATACAAAGAACTATTTAATATAGAAGGCCCTTTTTTTATGATATGTATAATTGGAGGCCATTGTTGAAGCTCCCTAACTGAAGCCGGAGTGTAATTGAACAAACTCCTCCATTTGCTCCTCAGAGATTTCTATTTTTCATAAAAAAGTCTGTTATTTACACTAAAACATTTCAGAGTCCTGACCAAAAATAAATATAACTTGTAGCTGAACCTAACTACTGCTTTATGGCGTACTAGAGAGAACCTTACTCGCAAACATTGGTTCTCAACAATCTTTTGTTTGTAAAAAATAGCAAAAGTAGAGGAGTTTGACCAACCAGCTGTATGCAAAATCTCACCTCTAAAGGAGTACCACAATGCAGCGCTTAAATTGTACTAGCTGCTCTAACACTATGGAGCTTTTACATGCCCCATCAATTGAAGCGGCGCCATAAGACCTTAATCCATCTACTAATATTTTGCTGTTCAAACGTTCTTGTGAGTTTTAACATAACTAATAAAGAGTCGAGTTTCCTGCCTTCGTACTCTTCGTACGCTTCCAATATTCAGTCAAAACATGATATACACAAAGTGCTTTTCTACCTGGATAAGCTTTGCTCAATTTCAATTGGGGCTTATAGCCAGGTCTGCTCTGCTAAGTTCATAAGTTCCCAGAATAAAACAAAATCTATCTCCCCTGATGGTCATATTTTTAATATCTAAACTGCATGTTTGAGCTCTAGCCGCAACAAAACTGCAACAAGAGTAACAGCTTTTAGAGTTAGATCTCTTAGGTTCCATTTGCGCACAGTTCGCATACTACGAATTTTGTTTAGAAGCTTGTCCACATCCCAAGTATCTGTGTAACGTGCTTAGGGGGCCTAAGATTAAACACCCTTAATGAATTTAATTACCCATGGATGGGCCACCAATATTGGCAATGACCTTTCCTGTGTAAATAATTATCTGTTGGAAAGTGCAACATCTGCTGTGTTGATAGCAAACTAATAACTTAACCTGAATGAAATATCTGTTAAGGAATCTAAAACTTGATAAACATGAGTTCAGGAAATCAATTTGTTTTTGTACACAAAGACATTCTCCAGTTGTACTTCTGTACACATTGTATTGCTTATGGGTTCCCCGCTTCCAGGCTGCAAGAATGAGCGTAGCCCCTCTAGATTTTTGCTGTTTCTCTTATGGTACGCCCGATAACTTGGCTGCCAGTAACTGCATTCTCTCGAAGGGGCTGGCCCTTGTTGCTCCCTGGCAACAACAATAAACTGTCCCGTTTCTTGACAGTAAGTATTGGATTCGGTAACAAGTAACCAAAAACATAGTAACCACGGTTTTGAGTGGTCCAACGGGGAGAACAACTGCCGGCTTGGTCCTGGCCACTCTTGAAGACAACGGCCAGTAGTCTGAAAGTGTGAAAAATGAAACTTCAACATTGTCATGCCAGGACCTTGAAAAAGCATCACAAATGCGCATCGGGATCTCGCTCCAACAGACCCATATCTTGCAATTTAGCATTTATCTAGATGCAAATAAGTCAATGTCACCTTGACCAAGATTTTGTTAACAATTTCCTGAAAAACGGCATCATGTAAAGACCATCAGTTTCTCTCTTGAAAGTTTCTACTAGCATATCAGCTTGAGTATGAGCATACCAGGTATGTGTGCATCGAGATCCAGATGCCTTGATCTAACACCAAGCCAAATGTCTTGCTAGGAATTCATGCTGAAATTCTGCCATATGCTCAACATATTTCCACAGCTGTTGACTTATCCAATACATTGGACATGCTTTTTTGAAATTTTGATCTTTTGTCGATTGCAAAGCAAAATAAATAGCAAGCAATTCTAAATCATTTATAATGGCAAATGAACTTCTTGGCCTTTCCATCTACCTCCAGTAGATTCACTGTCTAAAATTGCTCTCCAACCAAGAAAGAACATCTGTTTTAATTGTAATATGAGGAGTTCCATATTAATTTTCTCTTTTCGGAGTGGTAAAGTGTATTATCCACCAAGACAGTTTCCTTTTGACATTTTCATGTGATATTCATCATGTCCAAATCGATAATTTCCCACCATTCTGCTTAGAGCACTGTCTTTCAGCCTCCAAAATTCTGTAATGAAGAGGACCAAGTTCAACAGCAGGAAAAGTGCAATCATGATCCCTGAATTTTTGGAATATTTTCTTTCTTTCTTATTTTACTATAGGCCATATCCCATAATACTGATAATTACATAATACAACTTGCAATGGTGTGTGAATACACAATATTAATATAAAATTGCTCCGTACTTTGAAAGCGAAATAGATGAATTTGGCGATATTAACAATAACGTATGTAATTTGATGACACATTAAATAAATAAAATTTTGAATGGAGTTATTATATGATTACACAGGTTTTGGATATATTTGTGGCTTAATTGCATCATAGAAAGGGCATTCTATAGGAAGTTGATTTTCATCTTCATTTTGTTCATATGCAACTATGTCAAAACGGTTTGAATTGCAATCTTGTTTCCTCTCTACCAGTTTCATAGCAAGGTTATGTTTACTACAGCGGAACGCGAAGGCTACACAAAGTAAAAGTTATCTACCGCCTTAAGATATTCTTCAGGTATTTAGAAAGACTTGCAAAAGTCTATACTTGCGCAGTTTATCAAAATCTCCCAAACTAGAGTGGCCAATTCTGTGGAATAATATCACCCCGTCTTTGAGAAAACATACTCATAAAATAGTCCATCATTTGGTAACACCCTGGTTTTATACACGAATCCGTGTGACACATTCCAAAACCTCACTGGCAACCATACTGGGGTGCATCCTGCTTGCATTTCCACCAAATGTGCAGATTAGGTAGCTTTTGAATTAATACTTAATCAAGCGTGTACGACGTAGAAAAAGATTGGTAGTTTTTTGTGTTGAGGCCCCCCAGTAATGGCGGATCAATTCTGACCATCATTTGGCTGTTCGGATTTGTCTAGCAAATACTTCCCCAAACCAGTGTTCTCAGAGAACGATTTGTCTCTGTGACCCAAGTCCCTCCGACCCAGCTCATCAGACGATCTGTTATACACCTGGTGTGGGTATCTATGTTTATCCAAGTTTTAATAGCCAAAGCCCGTCCTTACGCAACGTACAGCTGTTGTTCAACATAAATTGGAATTTGCCCACATTCACCAATCGCAGTGCCACGTTTGGGGCACTTGGCTAAGCCCCAGCAATTTCGCACAAAACTTTACTTGTAGACTAATTAGACTTTCAATTCCTGAACAAACCCCAAATTCGGGTGCCATAACAAACGGTTTTTATAATAATACAATCTAATATTTTTTTGAAAATACTGTAAATATAGGAAGTTTCCAATTTTCTTATATCTCGATTGATTTGAAAATTGAACTTATAACTGAGAGCAAGTGTTTTAACTGCTTTTGACCATTTACAACGTCACGAAAAGACAATACCGAGAATACTTAAATATAGCTGTGGTTGACTTGGTTCCCCTTATAAACCATCCGCATTTTCCTACGCGTGCACCACCATTTTGAGACACCAATATTGTTTTTATCAAGTTCATTGAGAGTCCCCCCTCTAAAAATTTGAAGAATATTAATTTCCTTTAAAGACCACCGATTGAATCTGCAAAAATCGAATATTCATCATAAAGCAAAATTTGAGATTTCTTCTAAATTTGGAGACAATTGATACCCCTGAGGATCCTCACGATGAGCTTTTTCACTAGCTCGTTCAGGAAAAAAAATGAAAATCCAAGGGCTCCAAAAATACAGCCTGTCTCCACCAGACTGGCGGTTAAATAAATATGAGAAAAACTGACCATACGTTACTGCTGCATAACCACTTCACTAAACATATTCCAATAATATTTAACATTTCCCGGTAACACCAAGGCTCTTTAATTGTACATTAACTTTCTTTCTATTAACTGGAATCAAAAGCCTTACTAAAATCATCAAAAATACAATATAATTTCCCATGACTTCTTGACAGATATTTTGAAATAACGCCTTTGTAAATAAATATACTCTCATGGTACAGTAACCTTTTCTAAAGCCTGATTGAGATTCAAGAAATATATTTAACATTTCCACCATTCATCAACCTGGTATTTAGTATAGAATTAACACTTTGCTAAATATCTGAAAGAGACATACCTCTATAATTACTGGGGTTTTTCACATCCCCTTTCTTAAACTATTGGGACAATAATTGCTTCACGCCATTTAGAAGGAAAGCACCACGTACAAAGATATAAGATTGAACAGGTTAACCAAAAAGGGTTTTTAAAAGAACACCTTTTTAAAAAATTCGGCAAGTAAACCATCTGGCCCAGCAGATTTTACCATTTTTATTTAAACGAGAGCAGCCTGCCTCAACGCTCATCTTTCATATCTTGCGTTAAGATCATCAGCAAAATCACTATTAATCTGAACCATTCCCAAAATCAAACACTATCTTGAACTTTTCAAATGAAGAATACAGATTTTTAAAGTATGCGTACCAGTCATTCATAGAAATACTTTCATCACATGTGTTGTGATCAGTCGGTCGAGGATTTCAAGAACTTTCAAAAAGAATTTGGTTATTAACAGTAGACAAAAGTTTAACTGAACATATTGTGTCACAGGCTTTCTTTACTCTTCACAATTCTTAAAATGTTTTTCTTACATAAAATATACATCTATGGCACGAGTTAGGACCAAGATTTCGGCGAGATTTTTTTTCTCTCCCCAAACGCCTCTAGCTGGTTTACCTGTAATTCTTATTCTTATTATTTTATGTTGGCGAGAAAAAGTGACGAGAATTTCTTTTTCTCGTTGTGTTTTTTTTTTTTTAAATTCTTATTTATTTTATTGTTTGTGAGGAAAAGGACGGATCTACTTTCTCGTTGTTGGATTTTTTTTTTTCTAATTCTTATGTTTTTATTGTTTGGCTAGAAAAAGTGACGAGAAATCTTTTCTCGTGGTTGTGGTTTTTTTTATAATTCTTATGTATTGTATTGTTTGGCGAGGAAAAAGGACGAGATCTACTTTCACGTTGTGGATGGTTTTTCAATTCTTATGTATTTTTATGTTTTTGACGAGAAAAAGGAACGAGAATTTCTTTTCTCGCTGTGTTTTTTGTTTTAATTCTTATGTCTGTATTGTTTTGGCGAGAAAAAAGGCCAGATCTACTTTTTGTGTGTGGATTTTTTTTCGAACTCCGGGGGGGAGATAAATCTATGTTATTGTGTTTGCCGAAAAAATTGAGAGAATTTCTTGTTCTCGTTTGTTTGTGGTTTTTTATAATTCTTATGTATGGATTGTTTTTTGGCGAGGAAAAGGACGAGATAGAACAAGACTTCTCGTTGTTGTATTTTTTTTTTAATTTTTATGTATTTTATTGTTTTGACGGAAAAAGTGACGAAATTTTTTTTTTTTTGCTGTGTTTTTTAATTCTATGTGTTTATGTTGGCGATAAACGTACACGATCTACGTTTCTCGTTGGTGGATTTTTTTTCGAACTCTAGCTATGTTTTTGTTTGACGAGAAAAAGTGACGAGAATTTCTTTTCTCACTGTTTTTTTTAATCTTATGTATTTTATTGGTTTGGCGAGAAAAGGACGAGATCAACTTTCTCGTTTTGGATTTTTTTCTAATATGTATTTTATTGTTTGGCGGGGAGAAAAAGTGACGAGAATTTTTCTTTTCTCGTTGGTTGTTTTCTAATCTATGTTATTTTATTGTTTGGCGAGAAAAAGTGACGAAAATTTCTTTTTTTTCGTTGTTTTTTTTTTAATCTTATTATTGTATTTGTTTGGCGAGAAAAAGTGACGAGTTCTGTTTTCTCGTTGTTTTTTTTTTAAAATTCTATGGGTAATTTTATTGTTTGGCGAGGAAAATGACTAAATCTACTTTCTCGTTGTGGATTTTTTTCTGCACAACGAAAGCAATCTCGGCCTTTCCATCTCCAAACAATCAATACATAAGAATTAAAAAAAAAACACACTAGAAAAAAAATTCTCGGCACTTTTTCTCGCCAAACACAAAAATACATAAGTAGAATTGTCTTTCTTCTTCTAATTCCTTTAAGTATTTTATTGTTTGGCGAGAAAAGTTGCGAGATTTTTTTTCTCTTTGTGTTATTGGTATTCTTTATTTATTTTATTGTGTTGGGCGTAGAAAAGTGACGAGAATTTCTTTTCTCGTGTGGTTTTTTTTTAGTCTTATGTATTTTAATTTTTTGGCGAGGAAAAGGATTAGATCTGCTTTTTCTCGTTTGGATTTTTTTTTTCTAATTCTGGGGTGGGGTGTGGGGGGGGGGGTTGGGGGGGGGGGGGGGGGGGTGGGGGTGTGGTGGTTGGGGATGAGTGGGGGGGGGGTGTATTTTGTAGTTGTTGGGGGGGTGGGGGGGGGGGTTGTGAAGATGGTATATGTTTGAAGAGTTGTAAACCAGGGGGGTGAAATTCTTCTGTATTTATTGTTTGTTGGGCGAGTAAAAGTGACGAAATTTCTTTTTCTCGTGTGTTTTTTTAAATTCTTTAGTAACTTTATGTTTGGGGAGGAAAAGGACAAGATCTACTTTCTCGTTGTGTAGTTTTTTTAACTCATGATTTTTGGGCGAGAAAAAGTGACGAGAACTTCTTTTCTCGGTTGTGTTTGTTTTTTTAAATCTTATGTATTTTATTTTTTGGCGATGAAAAGGACGAGTCAACTTTCTCGTTGTGGATTTTTTTTTTCTAATTATGTAATTTTTATTGTTTGGCGAGAAATGACGAGAATTTCTATTCTCGTTGTGTTTTTTTTTTTCTAATTCTTATTATTTTATTGTTTGGCGAGAACAAAGTGACGAAATTTTTTTTTCGTTGGTGTTTTTTGTAAATTTTATGTATTTTGTATGTTTGGCGAGAAAAGTGAACAAGAATTTCTTTTCTCGTTGTGTTTTTTTAAAATTCTCTTATTTTATTGTTTTGCGAGGCAAAGTACGAGATCTACTGTCTCGTTTTGGATTTTTTTTCTCACAACTAGAAAGCAGATTTCGTCCTTTTCCTCGCCAACAATAAAATACATAAGAATTTCAAAAAAACCACAACAACCGAAGAAAAGAAATTCTCGTCACTTTTTCTCGCCAAACAATAAAATACATAAGAATTAGAAAATATCCACAACTAGAATGTAGATCTCGTCGCTTTTTTCCTCGCCAAACCATAAAATACATAACAATTAGAATGTTTTTTTTTTCGAATTCTTATGTATTTTATGGTTTGGGCTAGAAAGTTGACGAGAATTTCTTTTCTCTTTGTGTTTTCTTTATTCTTATGTATTTTATTGTTTGGCGAAGGAAAAGTGACGAAAATTTTCTTTTCTCGTTGTGGTTTTTTTTTAATTCTTATTATTTTATTGTTTGGGGAAAAAGTACGAGAATCATTTTTTCTCGTTGTGGAATTTTTTCTAATTCCTATATGCTTTATTGTTTGGCCGAGAGAGTCTGTCCCATTGGCATTTAATTCAACGAAACGAGAAAAAAAAATTTTTTCCAAAATAAAGTGTCCCGAAAAACGCGGGCCTAATCGTGCCGTATCTAAAAATAAATCACGCAAATCATTCATTGCCAACCAGGTTACGGAATTTACGCAATTTTTGTTTTTTGAGTGATTTCCATCTTACACACATTCAAATCGAAAATGGCATTTTGGCTGTTCAGTTATGACTGTGGTTTGTTACTAGTTTTTCATGCATTCAGCCGCTTTCGACAAAACATTAGAAATACAATCTACCATAGCCTCAACATTATTAGTAGTATCTTCAAAATATGTTCAACGCCTAATAGCTATAAGTAAGTCACTTAAATATTGCTGACAACGTTGCATTTTTGTCCCTTAACTGACGGTTTTTGCATATGATTGCTGGGCATGTCACCCCGGATGGTATGAACAACTTTACTCTACATGTAACACACAGTATTGTGGGGGGGAAATTTTCCGATTCGTCACTATCATGAATCTTAAAACATTAATATTGTGAAAAAAAAAAGTGGACGATGATGCTAGGGATAATCTACCGCACTAAGACCTGCGTTGGATGTGCACTTATATTCACCCAGTCGTTCAACAGCAAAACGACCATTTGTGATATGAACACTAAAATACTGACAAAGGTGAATCAACGTGCTCCCAAAAATGTTAACACACGTATCTTTGTTATTACGAGGAAGGTCAAACCATTCATTTCAATAAACATTTTAAATGAGGTTTGTCCTTGCACAATCGTCAACAATGAATCATCAAGCAAACCTGTTCTGGCGTTAAAATCACCTGATAATAGGATAGCGCCATCAGTTGTATAATATTTCCTCGAACATCATTACCGTGTTTTTTCAATCTCATCAATACCATTGGCTGTATCCAGGCCCGTAGCCAGAAATTTGGTGGAGGGGTGCTGACGGGGGTTGTGCGGATTTGCCAGAAGCGGACCTTTGAGTACCAACAAACAATCTACACACCAATTTTTTCTGGGACTCGCTGCGCTCGCCTCGCCGTTTGCCCCCAAATTTTTTTAACCGTCGCCTCCAAAATCCTGCCCATCATCGCCTTCACCAATGAAGAAGTTATAGTGGTAATGCGTGTAAGCCACTGTATTGACCAATAATCGTTCGGGTAACCACAAACACGCGCCAAACTTAAACACACCAAAGCGGACCTTCAACATGGCAAAGCGGACCTTCCACAGATAAAGCGGCCTTTGACATTTTTTTTGGGGGGGGTGCGTCGCACCCCCCCGCTTTCCCCCTTCTCGGCCCTGGCTTAGATCACGACTATGATAAGCATTAGATCCTTCAGGAGGAATATAGAAAATACCAGATAATATATTTTTCTTAAAACAAATACGCATTTATCAAGGTAGAACAAAAAATGGCATCCTTCCGGTACATTGAATAAATTTCACACCCTCATAACATTAATATATAAATTACACCACCATGAAAACGGCCTCTTCTGCCCGACTTTTTCGGGCATGTTTGGCAAAGCAGAATATCACTGAATTATCTCTGCAACGCAGTCGGTTAAGAGGCCCATAGTTTTCACTGAAACAAAAATTCACATTGTTTTACAAAAATTAATAAAATCAATTGATTTAATTTACTATCAATACATTGATATTCATGACTCCTACAAATGACATATTAACATTATTCATCCGCATCCTCATCATCATCTATCGAATATGTTATCATCATTTACACCTGTAGTTTGGAGTAATCTCAATCACTCGTATAATTTTGCACCAGTGTCATTATTTACCTTGGCCCGGCCACATTCCTAATCAGCAATAGATTGTTCTCATAATCAAATTAAAAGGTTGAATTGTGACCAGAATTGGCGGTTACAAACTTTTTTTGGTATTTAAAGATCAGCACGATTTATCATCTGGTCACATTTTCCCTTTCTTTTTTTTTTCAAGAATTTACGATGGATTTCACGTGGTACCCAGCGGAGATCTTCACGAATAAATATGTTTAGAACCCTCATTTTTTTTAGCTTGCATGTAGTGATTTCTTTGTCTGGTTCTTTTACGTGTCAAATTTGACAAGTCGTCAGCTGTGAATCCGCGATTTTTTGGTCCCTTACCATTCTATGTGCGGGCGTTCAATGTCAATTCTACTGTTGATAGCATTTAATTTCTAATAATATCTCTCACCTTTTCTTCATTCTCATTCCCAGGTCTCTCGTGGATTATCTTGCTGTATTCCGCTAAATAATGGATTATTACGCGGGACGATCTTCGGCCTCATCAAGTTTGTCTTTCAATTTGCTGATTTCTCCTTTGTTTCTATTTAATCCTTACGCGATCACATATATCTGGTCTTTGGTCCTGGGTTTGATTTCCATATCAGTTGGCTTGAGTAGCACATAGGGATATATGGGTGATAGCTGGTCCCGCGGAGCCAGAGTGAGATGGGTAAGAACACGGTGATACGGGATAGCATAAAGCATCCGTTGAATGGTCAGAGTCGTTGAAATTCCTACCAGCCTCCATAATAGGTAAAACTTGGTCAGTACAACCCAGATTAACCTTTTGGGGGTAGCCATGCACGATCACTCGAATCACAAAACAGTAGTTAGCAGACCAAGCAAATGAGTCCCCGTGGTTCGTATTTCCGCCTGGGTGTAGTCCTGCACACTTGCCACGACGCCATGATTTGGTTGAATAAAACCAACCGATGCTTGCTCTCCAGGTCATCAAATTTACTCCCATGAGTGTGTGGTAGCAGTTTTCCTATCACCTAAATCAATTTTTGGTGATATTTTTGCGTATAAAATGGAGATAATA
>JAMKCH010038227.1:0-34749 GCA_023653785.1 Ophioderma brevispina | reverse complement strand
ATATGAACTGCAATTCCCTGTATGTAACAGCAATCTGTGTAAATCTCGCCAATTTCTGTATGCTTCATTCTCCATAAGAAAGTCCTCCATGGACAATACTGTGTAATTATAAAGTTTTCTCAATGGCGCGGTGGCTACAGAGAGTATAATCAAGCATACTGGGGCTGAAAGATTGCCCAGGAACATTTAAAAAGAACAGTTAAAAAAAAAAAAAAATAACGAGGAATTGTAAGATGAAATTTGGAAATTAAAAATCATGAGAAAATCTCCAAGGCAACAAGGAGGTTTCATCTTGTGAATACTCCCATTTTTATTTTTTCTCTCTCAAAACTCTGTGTGTATAAAAACTGGAAATTTTGTAAATTCCCCCCGACCATTTATGTTGAAATGAAAATGGTCCTTTGCACTTAGCAGACCTGACAGATTGTTGTGCTGTGAGGCGTGTCAAACTTGTGCAAGATTAAAAAAGCAGATAGGACTTTCCACTTTTCTGGTTTTGTATATACTTGTTGGCTTTAAGTCTGCTAATAGTTGGCATATTAAATTTTCCAATCAATATATTGCATACAGTGCAGAACGTTATGTCAAAGTCAAAGGCAGTTTAACCGTGGTCACTAGTGGATCTTGTACATGCAGTGAAAAATTGTTGAGAGTTTTAAAAAAAAGTGCTTCAAACTTGGCATTGTATGTTTTCATCAGAGAAATTAATTTGATTTGATTGAGTTGATTTAGAATGTTTGTTTGTTTTTGATTTATAATGCAACAAATATATGTAAAAACTTTTGGTTTAAACTCACCTTTTGAAAAAAAATGAAGGAAAACACAAAGGAAAACAAAAATGATTTGGGAAAAAACTTTTTCCGATTTAAAAACCAATAAACAACAAACTTTAACTGCACGTGATAGAAATGACGATCCATGTGCCGTATATTTTTTCGACAGGTTATGACTAATTAATGAGGCGCAATGCATATTTTAATAAAATGTGAGTAAACCACCATATCACGTAAACCAAGTGGCTGATGAACTTGACAAGATCATAAACGTGACGGATTCATATGATGTGTATCAGTTTGTGGGACCATCTAATCACGCACTGCATTTAATGAATGTTATTTTAAGGTCATTAAGTCACTGCATAAGTTTATAGCACATTAGTATCTTATTATTTTGTGTTTGACAGGGTTGATTCCCTATCAGCAGCCATCCGTCCACTGAGATGGAGAGAGACCAGCTTCAATATCTGTGAGGGAAGAATCAATAGAAACACTAGAAGGCTAATTACCGCAGAAATGGAAGTTAAGCACAGCAATAATGTAATTGACAACAGGTGGATTATTGCCTCTGAAAGGTGCCTATGTGATTCACCAATACTTCATTACTTCCACACCTCTTTATTGTTTCACTATTGTTCTCTTTCTTCTTATTCTTCTTTTGGGATACTTACCAAATTTGAGTTGATTTTGACATTTTTGTGTTGGGATCAGTTAGTTGTTCTCACTAGTACTACTCCCAATAGTTTTTGGCGTACTAAACAGTCAGAATGACAAAAGTTCTTCATTTTTCATACATAAGATTCAATAGGCAACTCCACAATATTTAAGGAGTAGCAATTTTAAGATGATACATACCAAATATTTTTTAAAGTTAGTCGGGATGGGGTTATGGATCATAGGAATGCACTGTAATTGTTAAAAATGGTGACATTATTAAGGGGCATTTCCTGATCCTCGCGTCGTCTGCCAATTCACCAAAAAAGTTGATATTTTTATATCCTCAATGTGCATATCTCTCGTGCAGATCCATCTACTACGGTAGAAATTTGTAAGTGTGATTTGCTGTCTGAAAATGGACAGAAATACATGCATGCATGCATTAGCATGAACGACCTTGTGTGTCTGTGTAATCCAAAAAAGCAGAGAAGGTATTTCTAAAACACCCCCAACAGGGAGAATGAAGTTATGAACTGTGCTAGAGACTAAGAACATACTGAGTGAGGTATAGGACCATCTGTGTTGAGTCTAACAATGACATCGTATATGGATAACAAATAGGAGAAAAACAGTCTCAGGTCTTTACACATGGTGCAATGATTTGTGATTTGTTTTTATTTATTTTTAACATCGGACATTTGCAAGGCAGAAACCCAACTATTGCTATTGCATTAAATTCAAAGGGACTCCTATAGAACAGCGGGGAAGATTTATGTGAGAAGTCCGATTTTAGATGCAGGAGGAAACCGAAGTGCTCGGAGAAACCTGCTAGGACGAGTATGGATCGGCAACCAAATTCACATAAGACACTGCCGACCGGAATCGAACCCGGCCGCATTGGTTGAATGGTGAGCGACTCGACCGCTACAGACACCAACGCGCCCTTGTTTAATTATATGTCAAAGTCCAAAAGAACCATTGGGACACAGAACTATTATTATCTTGATCCAGAATTGAATACCCGAAGTAAATGATTTATACAATAACTGTTGTTTATTCTCAGGCCCAGCCATACATTAAGCTGTTAGTGAGAACAATGTCACAAGGCCAAGCTCTAGAGACTTTACAAGAGGCTATGGACCTATTACAAGCCAGGTTTACACAAGTGATGAGAGAGAAGGCGATCTCATGAAGATGTCAAGAATTAGAACACCAAAACCTACAACTAGCTGGGGAAACGGAAACTAAGGTGAGCTACTTTTTCTCCCTTCTCTGTAAAGCACAGTATATTCCTACACTTTATATAAATAAGTAAAATATATAAAAAAAAAAAAAAAAAAAAAAAAAAAAATATTTTTAATGTTCTCCTAAATATGCATGAGACCAGCGGGGGGCCCGGCCACGCTAGCGTCGTTTTTGCCGTTGCATAGGTGAGCACGGAATCACAAATCTGACAAATATTCTAAAGTCGAAAAATTTGTTTTGAATCAGTATTTTTACACTCAAAATCCGTTGGAGTTGAAGAATCAACTCAGTCTAAGTATTTTTTTGGTATGAATAACGATACAAACGGGATCCATTTGGAACGAAGGCCGCTTGATCTCATGTTCAATCGCAGGGTCACCGCTTTCATAGCTGCGGCCATGTACCAGGCCCGCGTTACCATGTAGCCCCAGGGTAGCCCATGCACCACCGTGGAATGATTCAATCGTTGACCTGCATGTAGCATCCTCTCGTCCGGTCTTTAAAAACGATTTGATGAAGTTTTGCAGCCAACAATTATGCACCACCGACTAAAGCAATGCCATTTAAACGGTCGCGGCTCCGTATGGGAATTCCCACTCGCCACCTCACTGATCTATTTATAAACGAGACAAGTACTTTCAAATTCCGGTCAATGTTCAGGTCGTCCAATGAATCGTTCGGCAGTTTTGCACTATGAATGAAGCTTGGCCGGCCACCGCTGCATGAGACTGACAAAACCACAGATTAACTGAATTGGGGATATGCAGTTGTCGTTTGTTGTTGTAAATCCAAAATTATAGTGGAAGATCAGTCTTTAACCAGCTGATATGTTTGTTCATCTCCAGGTAGATCAGCGCCTGGGAATTCCTATTGGGATTGTAGGACCTAACAGTCAATCTATGATGTGGATAATGGTTTGTGGCTCTCCACAATCGCAGTTTGGCGAAGGCTCCACCCCGATCTGGAAGGAAGTCCTTTGTATGACCAACGCCATGTGAAAAAAACCCCCCTGTTGAGATTGACCATGCTTTTCTATTCAAGGTGGAACTTTGGGCTTGCAAGATGGGCAGTCGACCAAACTGCTTTAGATTCAAGGTAGAGGATGACCATGCTCAGAACATCGGTCATTGATGATGATTCCAGGATGAATTGATAGGGATACTGTGATTGCAGTGTCATTGAGTGGGTAGCAAAGTGATTCGGCGTGGAATTCTCCGATCATCAAAGAGTGTTGGTGGTGGGATTGGGCTATCAGGTCCACACACTTTTTGGCAAGCTTGATCATCTGAAGGTTACTCTACGGTTGAATGAACTATGCCAGAAGAATTGAAAGATATTATGCAGGACATCACCAAAAGGGCAAAACCACTAACAAGTCTCATTGATCATTCAGAAGACATAAATGAAAAAAAGTTCACCAGTCAATACATGGAGCCCAGGGAGTAACCTGTAGATGAGTAGTGTGGGTAGCCATCTGCAATTACAGGGTTCTGGAGGTAGTCCTATATGAGACCAAAAACAGCATGAATGGTACCCCTATCCAGATCAGATTTTTTCAAATGGATCCACTTCCGCGATCAACCTGTTCAAGTGGAATACTCAAGGACAAAATGCCTTGTATCCAGGCCATTTAACCTTGGGGATTTTTAAATCTGGGAACTTTGAGTCCATTTGAGCCATTTTGTAGACTGTTTGCTCAGTTGTGAGTGCATAAAATCATAATTGTAATACATTCCAGCTAATTTGATACCTTATCCGAGATTAAATAATCACATTTGATAACCATGTGAGACTGAAAAGTGAAAGTTAATTCTGAAAAGGTAATGTGATTAAGCTGTTCTGATATTCCTTTTCAACATTTATTGGTGATGATTTTTTAATTTCGGGAATATATTCCATTATATCATAACCAAGAGACATGATAAGACCGTCAGAATAGGGGGATACGTCACCATGCTGCAAAAGAGAAGGAAGACATGCAGGTAGGCCACCGTCAGTCGGATAGGCCTCATTACATAACACAACATGAGAGTTCCCTCTGGCTAACCAATCAAAAGAGTGCTTCTGTATATCTCTGTGTGAACCATACCACCATTCTACCCAAGGGGAGTATCTGTGATTTGCTGAATTACATGCTATCAACCTTCCTAGTAACCAATCAAATAGTGCTTAAATGCCATTAATCGGCAGGTAGTGGCTCAGGTGGTTAAGAGTTTTGGTTTTGTGGATGGTACTGGTAAAGCAGTGTTGAATTAGATAGTTATGAAATCAGTGAGGGAGGGAGCAGGGAAGCGGGGAGGGAGGCAGGCAGGCAGGGAGGGATGGAGGCAGGCAGGGAGGGAGGCAGGCAATGCAGACGGTAGGGGAGGGAGGTAAAGGAGGGAGGCAGGGAGGGAGGCCAAAGGGAGGGAGATATGAAAGGGCGGGCAGGCAATGGCGGTAGAGGAGGGATGCCCACAGAACCACCCGAAGATATTTTTTATTGCTTTTGTCCCATCTTCTATTTGAATCCACCAATGCTTATGTGCATTGTTAGTTTACTGGTGGACAGTTTAAAATTGTCTTCTTGTTACGTGGGAAATGGTTATTTATGATGAGTTTAATAGATGTTGTGTGATTGCCTTGAGCAGACCTGACAGATTTTGTGGCTGTGAGGCGTGTCAAACTTGTGCAAGAGTAAAAAGCAGATTATGACTTTCCACTTGTTGAAACCAAACATTTGACTTGGTGGTTTTACGATAGCTGACAGTAAATGCAAGCGACCATCTAGTGATGTCAACAAAAATCATTCCATAGACAGCCAACAAATGTGATTGTTTCATATTTGTTGCAGTTCAACTGACAGATGAATAAAAACAATCTCACTGGTGTATATTTGCACAGTGATTAGAGGTGGAAAATGGAAAAATACTGTCTCTCTGGATAGTGACCCTTATACAAAATACTACATGGTTAGAAGGGGAAATAGGGCACATTATTTTCCCGACTTGGCTAATGGGATGTAAAGGCGATCACCCAGAAACCCGAAGGGTGGGGGTGATAGTGGGCCCGTAGCCCAGTACCAAGGGGGAAATAGTGTGCCCTATTTACGATATAAACCATGTCGGTATTGTTTTATTACACCTCACTGTGGACTCTGGGGACGAGGTTGTGGTTGTAGGGAAATAGTTCAACTATGCCATAGGAATAATAATGCGAGCGCGAAGCGAAGACTCTTATAGATAACGTCGTTACGTAATGAAAGCTATTGAAATTATAGTCTGACAGGTTTTTAAAAAATACCGACCCTCATGTGATCCCCCTTTTCGTTCTTACCCATTAACTCCTACGGAGTTATAATCGACGGGAACTAACAGGAATTCGCCTCTTTAAAATGATTCAAATTTGTAGGTTCCGATATCAAAAATTAATTATTTTTTATCCTCCATTATGTTGGATATTTTGTGTTCTCGAAATTTTTATTTTTTATGTACTGTTTTAACATTAAACTATGATATATGTGTGCTGATATTTTAAAAATTATGCTTGGAATAAGGTAAACAAACAAGCGGTATTTAAATGACGTACATAAAATGATTTTGCCAAAAAAATGTGCGGAGTCGGAGTTGAGATACCCAAGGTGCACTTCGAAAAATTCAATCCAAGCAACAGCTCTAGCTTTTCGTTACAACACAGCCAAATCAAGGCTACAGCAAGGCTAACAAGTAACACATGGGCCGTACGTTAATACTGTTGCAAGAGACAGGACTCGTTCCTCCCCCCCTGCAAGGCATGCAAAAACCATATTTTCATCAAGGATTTTTGGTTTGTGTTTTATGCTAGACTTCGAACCGGCAAAACCTCTTGCAAAAACTAAACTAAACTACTATGCATGTACATGACCGAAATTTTTAAAGTGAATGAGTCAGGAATAGCTGGACTCGGAGCCTCAAAATCGTCTAGACTATGGGCATTTGTACAAGTTTCACACGCATGGAGTACCTGACACAGTACCATCATTAGTAGTGTAGTGTAGCCGTGTTGTAGTTTTGCAAGGCCCAGATAAGAAGTTCGGTTCATCTAAGGGCCCAATCTGTTTGTTTACTCCCGTGGATTTTTGCCCGTAGTATCAGATACTAGCCCGAGGTTGCTCTGGCTTGTTCCGCTCTACGAGGAGCCAGGTAGGTACGGTCCGACGTGCAACGCTCAGTCGCTCATGACGTACGTGAACGAGCTAGCTGTGACTATGCATCATTGAATGTGTACATGTATCTATGATCATTTTTTATACTTTGCAAATAGAAACTTAGAATAGATGAATTATGAATAAAATTCACAAATCTGTTCAGTTTGAAGCTATTCCCGTATCCCAATTTACCTATCATGACATGATTGAGGTGGTCCATAAACTAACCAGGCTAAGCATAGGCTAGGTCTAGACTAGGCCTGGCTAGGATGGTGGAAGACGCAGCCCCGGGACTGCCTGCCAGTCTGCAAGCCTCTGACTAGCCTGTGGTTGCTCTGGCTTTTTTCCGCTACGATAGCTCTACTACTATCTCTCTCTATCTTTGTAGGAGGTAGGTACGACGTGCAACGCTAGAACGAGCTGCCTCTGACATTACATTATCCACCTAGCAAAGGGACAAACATTTCATGCCAAGGGCTTTACGTTATATTACAAAAATTTAAGGAAGATGAACTCGGCTCAAGTCTCGACAAGCAAAACCAAAAAGTACAGCTAGGCTTCTAACCCAAGTTAGGCATACACCCTTCTTCAATCAGTAGCCTAGCTATACTGACGCCTGCCCTACTTTTCATAGCTAGGCATGTGCCTGTTGTGTATGTTGTATAGCTTGAGCCGACAGGCCTGTTTTGTTAACGTCCAGACGATTTGAGGACAAGAAATTATTCAATGTTTCATCATATTACTAGCCAATGACTTATAATTAGCTTTTAAAACTGTGTGCATTTTGTCATGACATTCTTTCCCAGTAGCTTTTAATCATCCATCACGTTTACACCATTTTCCAGGATTTAAACAGATTGTTTTTTTTTTATTAATTCAGGCTAGTTATAAATTTATGTTTTGGGATAGTACTCACTTATGTCAAATATTATTATTGCCTAAATTCCACTGCATTTTGATATTGATTAAACACTAACAGGCCTATAAAGATAATCAGATTCTCATACTTTGTTCTGGCAGACTTAGCAATCACTTTTCTCTCGGTCTGTCCAGTTGGATCTGTCTGTAGGGTTGAATCTGAAGTTTCGTAAGGGCTACGATGGTGTAAAATTGGTGGGAGGAAGGGGGGTGATGAGTTCTCGACTTCGCCTGATTAGATTGTGGGCATACAAATATGTAATTAAGTGTTACTTTGCATAATTTAAGAAAAATTTTCCCACAAGCCTTGTGTACAAGTTACCCAGAGTTCATAAGGTGGATATTAATGATTGTCCTTGGTGGAAGGAAGCAGGTTGCAGAGTTCTCGACCTCCTGACTAGATTTTGGGCATATTTCGGGCAAATTAGGTAAGCAAAAGGAGTAATTAATATGCAAAAACTCACATAATTGCTATAGTTTTGAAATGGTACATCGGATATGCAAAATTCCTTTGCTGATGAAAGGCCGTAATGGTGCAAATTTTTTGCAATTTGAAAAGCATGTGATCAGTACGTGGTGGCTTAGGTATGAAAATGAAATAATTGAAAATTGATAATTGCTGTATCGCTGAAACGGTACCCGGATAAGCAAAATTCCTTGGCTACATGAAAGAATACCAAATGACATCTTGTGTGAATCACAAAATGGGTGTGAAAGTGGATTTTGGGTGTAAAATATGCTAATGGGCTAATATGCATAATGGCTAAGATTTTTTTCCGGCAAGGCCTTGGTACAAGTTATCTAGAGTTTCATGTAAAAAGTGCAACTTGGAAGGAAGTGCGGTTTGACGAGTTTTGACCGATTCGAATTTGGGCATATCTTCTGGCAAATAAGGTATGCAAATGAGCTAATTAATATGTTAAAAAAAGCACAATCGCTATATTTTTTGAAATGGTACATCGGAGACACAGAATCCTTCCGCATCATGGTGCGCAGCTTTTTTGCAATCTGAAAGTATTGATATTAAAATGTAGCTTAGGTATGCCAAATGAGCTAATTAATTAAATATGCGTAATGCTTGTATTGCTGAACCGGTAATCGGTAGGCAAAATTCATTTTACATGAAAAATACTATATACTATGCATACATCATCTTTTGTGGTGAATTTTAATTGGGGCGTATTTAGTAAAAAAGTGACAAGGTATGGACCTCATTTTTTTGGGGGGGGGGGTTTAACTAAAAGCCCTCAGGTTACTCCTTATGTTGATGACGATTGGTAAATATTCAAATCAATTGACAGAATGAAAAAAGTTTATTCTTGGTGCTCGTTTCTCAGGTTCTACCTGCATCATAATTATTATTAGTTAGTTTAGTATCTCATCCCTAAAATCTCAGAATTAAGACGTACATGCAGGCCTTCACGCATTTTGGCATTGCGCGTCTTTGTTCGGGCATGTAATACGTCCACCTTTGGGTGCAGCGCCATGCCATGCACGTCCACTCTACTGCCAGATGAGGTAAACCAGAGGGGTGTTTGAATCAATCCCATAATGCATGCATGGTGTTTATACTGTACTGTACTAACACATCCAGTACTTGGGATAAAGTGTTCAAGATATATCATGAGACGCAGAACATGAATCATGCTAAGATTCCCCTAAGTACTAGCAGGCCCAGCCTGTGGGCTAAATAAGTGTAGAAGTCAACATTTTCATGTTTTAATAATAGGATTTTGGTGGGATCACACAACCTTAATGAGGTGAAATTCCCAAGCTGGTGCATTGTGGTATTGACTCAAAATAACCCTCAATTGAACAAGTATAACAAATGTATTTTGTGCCTTCTTTCCAAGTGTTTATTTTTCTTCTTCCTAATTTCCTCCCTTTGAGACCAAAACTAGAGCGCTCAAAGTCTTGTCATGCAACTCCTTCTAAGAAAAGAGCATTTACAAATCAGTACCGCATCCCCTCCCTAGGGTTATCAGCTAGATGCCAATTCCCTCACACCAGGGACCAATCCTAATGCCTTCAAGGTGAAGCGGGCCAAGGAGCTAGGAGGGAGCCTAATAGTTCCTACACTTTATGGTCAGTTTACTGTAAATATTCTTAAACAGCTGTGAAAATGTAAGCAATTTCATTGGCTGATCCCCGGTTCAATTCAACAATTGAACCCAGGTAGTACGTGTTGCTATTGATGTTATTTTTAGTTGAAGCGCTCGCATCACACCGCCTGCCACTTTGTGTTCCTCGTTGCGTATGATCGCTGCATTCAACGGTTTGTTCATTGTTGTACCTGGGTGGTGGCAGTCCTTTCTTTCTTGTATACATTTGGTATAATGATAAATGAAATCATTACCACTGAGCTGATTTCCTTCACACCAATGTTGACTGAAATATATGCATTTTCCTTCTGAGAAGTGGAATGCCCACAAATACCTATTTTAGCACCCCTAAAAGAGAAATGGTCCCACCAGTGACCCCAGGTCACACCTGTCAGCCATTACTCTCCTCATTCCGTTTTTGGCCGCCTTACCAAACGGACGCGGGTTTCCACCGCAGCTCTGTCATTAGCAGCCCCAAAATTAACCTGAGATTTTTGATACTGGACTAGTTGTCGTCTCATACCGAATACTCCTACTACGATACCATAACTATCTGGATATATTACTGTATATATTCTGGATTTATAACGCTCTCTTTGGGTCGGCTCGACGGTGCCCCTCTTGGGGGCTCGTTGTACGGGCCTTTAGCGTCGGGCTTGTTCCGGCCTACGTTGGGGCTCTTCCCGGCATAGCGTTGGGGCTCGTCCGGGCCTAACCGGTTCCCGGGCTTCAGGCCCAGGGTGTGCTCCCTATTCGTCGGTCTGTCTTAGGGGGCTTCCCCCTCCCCTCAGTGGTTTCAGGCTCCCTTGTTCGATATCTTCACTTGCGGCGGGTTTTCTTTGCCACGCCTATCTGTCTCAACTGTGCTGCCTAGTGGGAATCCTCGCGACGGGGTATTCCCTAGTGTGGTGGTCGCCGACTCGCCTTCATCACAGGTAGGTGGCGGTTTCTCAGTTTTTCTTGCGTGTTGACTTGGTCTTTGTCTTCCGCCGTGACCTTGCGACTGTATCTGTTCTTGTGCTTTTTGTGGGACCGCCAGCTATAGTCTGGCATTACCACTTAGCAATCCGTTGTGCGTGTGTAATGTGTGTATTGTGTGTATGTGTGTGTGGAGTTGTGTGTGGGATGTTTGCACACTTAAGTTTTTTTTAAATTGACCTCCATTGACAAGTTTAACTTCAATTGGAACCAACACTTCTCTTCTTTCATAGGTGTGCCCATACAAGGGATCCGTCATAATGTATTGATGAGGTACAGGTCAATGTTGAACGTCAACTAGGTCTGTGAGGTCAAGTTTGAAAATGGGCTTAAAATGTAAAATCTCCATCTAAATTGAACACTTGAAGTTCATAATTGGAACCAGAAAATTTTTGTCCATAGGTGTCCCATGCTCTCCCTCATATGTTGATGAATCAAGTCACGTGCCAGGGTCAAGTCCTGGGGCGGCCCACAGCTTATTTTTCGTTGAATATAGCAGAGCGCGAAAGCCGAGAACCGCGAAATTCTAAGTTCCCCTTAGTACCCTCGGGTCTCGAGTCTTTGGTGCATCCTTATCGGTATCTCGCCCGTTCGGGTAGCACCTCTCCGGTGGCTCGCTTCACTTTCTCGGGAGATATTGTTCGAAGAGCGCTAGGCTGTCCGCGGACCTCTTCTCGTGGCTTCCTTAATGCGTAGCCGGAGTTCGGCTACGCGGCTACTTGTTTGGCTCCTCGATACCGATTTGTCGTTCGTCCCGATAACCAATCAAATAGGCTTAAATGCAGTAATAGCAGGTAGTGCTCAGTGGGTTAAGAGTTGGTTTTGTGATGGTACCTGGTAAAGCAATTATTGAATTAATAGGTATGAAATCAGTGAGGGAGTGCTGGCAGGAGGCAGTGAGCAGGCAGGTGCAGGAGGCAGGGAGGGATGGAGGCGTCAGGGAGCAGGCAGGGAGGGAGCAGGCAGGCAGCAGACAGGTAGGGAGGGAGGGGGGAGGGAGGCAGGGAGGCGGCAGGGAGGGAGGCCGGGAGGGAGAGAGAAAGGTCTGGTAGAAAGAGTGGGAGAGAGAAAGGGAGGGAGCAGAGGGAATCGAGGGATGGAGTGTGCTGTGGAGGGCACAGAACCACCCGAAGATAGTTTTATGGCCTGTTTTCAGCTCTATTTGAACAATTCTTATGTGCCTTGTTTGTACTGTGGACATTAATGTTCTTCCTTGTAATGTTCCTGAGGGAAATGGTTAATTTATGATGAGTTATATGTTGGGTGATTGCACTTGACCTACCTGACATATTTTTGTGGCCTTGTGAGGCTTGTCAAAACTTGTGCAAGAGTAAAAAGCAGATTATGACTTCCACTTGTCTGAAACTCAACCAGTGTGTCACTGGTGGTTTTAAGATCTGCTGACAGAATGCAAGCGACCTCTAGTGATTTCCACCAAAATCAAATCCATAAACGCCAACAAATATTGATGTTCATCTTTGTTGCAGTTCACTGACCGAGAAAAACATCTCACTTGGGTAATTTGCACGTGTTAAGGTGGAAATACTGTTCTTCTCTGGATAGTGACCTTATACAATACTACATGGTTAGAGGTAAATAGTGCATCATTATTTTCCGGTACTGGCTACGGGCCTATCACCCGAACCCGAAGGGTGAGTGGTAGAGTAGGCCCGTAGCCATTACCAAGGAAAATAGTGTGCCCTAGTTTCCCGATATAAACCATGTGGTATTTGTTTATTACCCCTCACTGGGACCTGGGAGATTGTAGGGGAAATAGTTCAATCTATTTCACTAGGAAAATAGCGAGCGCAAGCGAAGCGCTTATAGATAACGCTATACCCGTACGAAAGCTATGAACAATCTATAGTCTGACGGTTTAAAAATACCGACCCTCATTTGATCCCCCTTTTTCGTCTTGACCAATTAACCCTACGAGTTATTACTCGACGGGAACTAACAGGAAATTCTCCATCTTTAAAATTGTAATTCAAATTTGTAAACAAGAAAAAGTTAATTTAAAAAATTATTTATATTTTTCCTCCATTCTGTTGATATTTTTTGTTTTTCGCGCAATTTATTTTTTATGTAACTTGTTTCTAACATTAAACCTATGAAAGGTTGGTGCGTGATATTTTAAAATTATGCTTGACAAAGTAACACACCGGTATTTCCATGCCGTAAATCAAATGTTTTGCAAATGTTGCGGAGTTTGAGATTTCCCGAAGTGCACTTCGAAATTCCATCCAAGCCACAGCTCTCACATTTTCGTACAAAACAGCAAATCAAGGCTAACAGCAAGGCTAACAGTAACACAGGGCCGGTACTTTAATACTGGTGCAAAACAAGCACTCTTTCCTCCCCCCCCCTTCAATGCCATGCAACCACGATTTCATCAAGGAGGGATGTCTTAAGACTCGAACCGGCAAAACCTTGGCAAACCTAAACAAACTACATCATGTCATGACCGAAATTAAGTGAATGGTCAGAATAGTCGGACTCGGAGCCTCAAAATCGTCTAGACTAGGGCATTTGTACACAGTTTCACACGCCTGTAGTACCTGACACAGTTACCATCATGAGTTAGTGGAGTGTTTTGCAAGGCACTATAGAAGTTCGGTCATCTTAAGGCCAATCTGTTTGTTTCCTCCCGTTGATTTAAAATGCCTTACTATAACTACATAAATAACTAGCCCAGTTGCTCGGCTTTTTCCTCACTATAGCCCAGGTAGGTCCGGTCGACGGCAACCTCAGTCGCTCCATGACGCACGTGAACGAGCTAGCTGTGACTATGCATCATTGCATGTCCATGCTTCTATGAGATTTTTTCTACTTTGCATAGAACGTAGAATAGATAATTTATTGAATAAAATTTCACAAATGCTGGTTCAGTTTTTGCAGCTATTCCATGTATTCCCAATTTACTAAGCATGACATGATTGAGTTGTCCATAAACTAACCAGGCTAAGCCTAGGCTAGGCCTAGTCTAGACTAGGCCTGGCTAGAGTTAAGAACTGCCGCAGCCCGGACTGCAGCTCTGCAAGCCTCTGACTAGCCCGAGTTGCTCTGGCTTGTTCCGCTACGATAGCTCTTACCTACACTTCGCTCTTCTTGTGGAGTAGTACGGACGACGTGCAACTCTACGAACGAAGCTAATCCTCTGACATACATTAATCCCCCCGCTAATAAGACAAACATCTATGCAATGGCTTTACTTAATATTAAAAAATTTAAGAAAATGACTCGGCTCAAGTATCGACAAGCAAACCAAAAAGTACAGTAGTCTATAACCCAATTTAGCCTACCCCTCTTCCTCAGTAGCCTAGTATACTTACGCTGCCCTACTTTCATATCTAGGCCTATGCCTGTTGTATATGTTGTATAGCCTGAGCCACAGCCTGTTTGTGTCAAAGTCCAGACATTGAGATCAAATTAATTCATTTTTCAATCATATTTAACAGCCAATAGACTTATAATTAGCTTTTGTAAACCTGTTGCATTTTTGTCAGACATTCTTTCCCATCACTTTTAATCTCAATCACGTTACACATTTCCAGGATTTTAACCGATGTTTTTTTGTTTTTATTAATTCAGGCCATTTGTATAATTGTGTTTTGAGGATAGTAATCACTAATGTCAAATATTATTATTGCTAAATTCAATGCATTTGATAATGTTACACTACCCCTGCCTTATTAAGATATAAATTCTCAACTTTGGGTCTGGCAGAGACCTAGCAATCACTTTTCTCTCTGTCTGTCCAGTGTATCTGTTCGTCATTGGACTCTGAAGTTTCGTAAGGGGCTACAATGCTGTAACTTTGGTGGGGAGTAGCTGTGGTGATGAGGTCTCGACCGGAGTAGATTTTGGGCGTAAAATATTCTAATTAGTGGTCTAATTTCATAATTTAAGAAAATTTCCACCAGCTGTGTACAAGTTATCCAGATTTCCATAAGGTGTATATAATATTACCTTGGTGGAAGAAAGCAGTTGAAGATTCTGACCTGATAGATTTTGGGCATATTTCGGGGCACATTCGTATGCAAATGAGCTATGATATTCGAAATCAACATATTGCTATAGTTTTTGAAATGGTACTCGATATCAAATTCCTTTGCTGCTGAAAGCCTTCAGGGTGCACAGATTTTTTTGGCAATTTGAAAGCATGTGATATACGTGGCTTAGGTATGCACATGAGCCTAATTAATATGCTCTTGCTTATTCGCTGAAAACGGTACATCGGATAATCAAAATTCCTTTGCTACATGAAAGACTACAATTACATCTTTGTGTGAATCACAAATGGGGGAAAGTGGGATTTGGGTGTACAAAGATGCTAATGGCTATATGCATATCTAAGATTTTTTTCCTTCAATTTGTTTTTTTGTTTCAAATCATTTTTTAGAATTGTGTATTTTGAAACTTTGCTTGTATCAGGTTGAATAGTTCTTGACCCGATTAGAATTTGGGCAATTTTCTGGCAATAAGGTATGCAAATGACAATTAACTAATGTAAAAATCAACACATCGCTATATTTTTTGAATGGTACATCGGATACACGAAATTCCTTCGCTGCATCATGGTGCGCATCTTTTTTTGCAACGGTGAAGTTGTGATATATATGTCGCTTAGGTATGCAAATGAGCTAATTAAATATGCTTAATTGCTGTATTGCTGAAACTTAACATCGGATAGGCAAAATTCCTTTGCTACAGGAAAAACTACTATCTATTCCATACATCATCTTTGTGTGAATTATCATTGGGTAAAGTGCAAAGGTCTGGTCCCTATTTTTTTGGGGGGGGGGGGGGAAAGCACTCATGTTACTCCTTATGTTGATGACGATTGGTAAAAATATTCAAATCACATATGACAGACTGAAAATGTCTCTGAGCGCTCGCCTTCTCAGTTCTACCTCATCATCGTATTATTAGTTTAGTTTAGGTTATCTCATCCTAAGATCTCAAATTAAGACTTACATGCGATTCCCCATTTGCATTTGCCATCTTTTGTTCGCGCTTGTAATTACGTCCACACTTGGGTGCAGCGCCAGTGCTTGCACGGTCCCTCTACTTGCCATGATGAGTGAAACCATAGGTGTTTGCTCATCCCATAATTCATTGCAATGTTCTTAGACGGTACTGTCCTAAACACATCCCAGATTTGGGATAAGTGTTCAAGATGTTGAAGAACCAGAAACATGATCAGCTAAATCCGAGTCTAGCACCTTGTGGGCTAAATAGGGTCGAAGTCAGCATTTTCATGTTTTAAGGAATAGTATTTTGTGGGATCACACAACTTACTGAGGTGAAATTTTTCCCCAAGCTGGTTGCCTTTGGAGATTGACTCAATCCCCCTGAATTGACAACAGAGTATCACAAATGCAATTTTGGTGCCTTCTTTCCCAAGTGTTATTTTTCTTCAAATGTTCCCTCCACTTTGCAGACCAAACTAGACAGCTTCAAATCCTTGGTCATGCAACTCCTTCAAGAAAGAAGCATTTACTCATACCCATCCCCTCCGTTATCATCTAGCCTGGTCGATGCCCTCACACCAAGGGACGGCGAATCTAATGCCTTCAAGGTGAAGCGGGCCAAGGAGCTAGGAGTGAGCCGATGATAGTTCTACACTTGATGGTAAGTGACTAAATATTCTTAAACAGCTGTGAAAATGTAGCATTTCATTGCTGATGCCGCTGGTTTCATTCAACAATTGAACCAGGTAGTATGCCTTGCGTATTGATGTTACTTTTTGTGTTGAAGTCTCGCATCACACACGCCTGCCACGTTTTGTCTCGTTGCGTATGATCGCTGCATTCAACGGTTTGTCATTGTGTGTGACTGGGTGGTGGGCAGTCCTTTCTTGTTATAGTTAATGATAAATGATAAATCAATTACACTGAACGATTTCCTTTACACCAATTTTGACTGAGAATATATGCATTTCCTTCTGATAAGTGGAATGGCCCCAAATACCTAATTTTAGCACCCCTAAAAGAGAAATGGTCTCAACCATGACCCCAGGTCACACCCTGTCATGCCATCTCTTCCTCAATTCCGTTTTGGGCCGTCCCTTTAATCCAAACGGACCTTTTTACCTCAGCTCTGTCATAGCAGCCAAATTAACTAGATTTTGATACTAGGGACTAGTTCGTCGTCATCAGATACTCGACTACTATACCATACTATCTGGATTATATACTTGATTATAATACTGGATTTATAACGCCTATTGTGGTCGGCTCGACGGTGCCTCTCTGGGCTCGTTGTCGGGCTTAGCGTCGGGCCTTGTTCGGCCTAGCTTTGGGGCTCGTCCGGGGCTAGGGTTGGGGCTCGTCCGGGCCTAACGCAGGGGGTAGTGTTTTCCCGGGCTTCAGGCCGGGTGTGCCCCTTTCGTCCGCTGTCTGTCTTAGGGGTTCCCCCCACGAAAACAGGTTAACAGGAGGTGTGATAACAAATGCTAGAGGGGGGGGAGAACAGGAAATCAGGGGTACGGTGTGCGTTGGAGCAGGAAAGTAGGGGGCTGGCGGGAGAGAGGCCCCAAGCCAGACTAAAATAGAGAAGATAAGCGCGGAGGGGGCGGGTAGGGAGTCCCCGCCAGTGGTTGTCAGGCTCCCTTTGTTCGATCTCTCATGCGTTTTTTCTTTGGCCACCCTTCTGTCTCACTGTGCTGCCTAGTGGGAATCCCGCGACTGGGTATTCCCTAGTTTGGTGGTTTCTCCAACTCGCCTTCACAGGGGCTTCTCAGTTGTTCGTGGCGGTGACTTGGCGTTTCTTCCCGCCGTGCCTGCGACTGATCTTTGCTTTTGTGGGCGCCAGCTTAAGCTGGCAGACCACTTAGCAACCGTTGTGCTGTGTAGGTGTGTATGTGTGTATGTGTGTGTGGATGTGTTGTGATGTGTGTGTCACACTTAAGTTTTTTTAATGGACTCAATTGAAAAGTTTAACTTCATTGGAAGCCAAACTTCTGTCATAGTTCACAATAGATCCGTCGTATGTTGATGAGGTCAAAGTTCATTTGACAGGTCAAGTCATGTGAGGTCAATTGAAAAATGGGCTAATAAAATGTCCATTACCTCTAATTGAAAACTTGAGTTCAATTGGAACCAAAATTTTGACACCTCATAGGTGCACCATGCGATCCCTCATATTTGAATGATATCAATGTCACGTGCCAGGCAAGGTCATGGGCGTCCCACATCTTTATATTCTTTGAATATAGCGACCCGAAAGCCGAGACCGAAATTCTAGTTTCCCCTAGTACCCTCGGGTTCTCGAGCTTTTGGTGATCCTTAATCGGTATCTCGCCCTTCGGTAGCACCTCTCCGTGATGGCTCGTCTTCACTTCTCTGTAGATATTGGTTTCGAAGCCGCTAGCTTGTCCGCGGACCTCTTCTCGGTGGCTTCCTTATGCCCATAGCCGAGTTCGTCTACGCGCACCTTGTTGCATCCTCCATACCGATTTGTCCGTTCGTCCTCAGAAGTTCATCATGTTAGGATCATTCTGTCCTTCTACGACTTTGTCACCTTCTCTCTGCTTGCAGCCGCCACTGGTTAGGCTTCTGCTCGGGTTCCCCGCAGTTAGTGAGCTCTCGGCTCGGGTCGCCTCTCGTGGCTCGACTCGTGTTTCCTGCAGAGCTAACCTCTGGGTGCTCCCCTCTGTTATACGCTCTGTGGTTTCCCACTTGTCTCCCTTCGTGCCAGGATTACTCTGGCCCGATCTGGGAAGTGCTAGTTTATCATTATCTAGCCTTTGACTGCTGTTCGGTTGCCGGTTCTGGTGCCGCGGCTCCCCGTATTGCGGAGGTCTGCCTCATTCTTTCCTTGGTGGTTCTGTCTACCCCGGAGTCGAGGCCTGAATCGACCCTCCATCTCCTGACTGACAGTCTGAGGTGGGACTTTTCGCTTATTTTGAGCCTTTGTTGGCTGCTCCGATCGTCCGTTGTCCCTGGATTTTCGGTCGACTAGCTCCGCCTACCGCAAGCCAGTTGTTCGGTTCGTCCTTCGGTTACGTTGGTTCGTTCCATTAACTCCTGCAAGGCGTCCGTTTCTTACCCGAAACAGTTCCCTCTTGGGTTCTGAGTTCTATCGGCGATTTTCTTGGCGAAGCCCCCAATCGTCCTTTGGGTGCGGCGTCGCTCTATCCCTCGCCTTTATACTCTTTCGGGTCCCTTTCCCGGCGTGGATTAGTCGAATTTCCTTCTCTTGTAGCTTCTTCCTCCCGGGTCAGGTCGGACTTATCTCTCAGCCCTCCACGGGGCGGGGGCCTTAGCCTTCCGTCAGTCTCTCAACCTTTTATCCCCCGGGCCTCTCTCCGTGGGGATCATCTGTGGTGGTTCTGATCGGACCCCCTCTCTAGGGGCCCGCTCCTCCGTTTTTTTTGGGTTTAGCTTCTTTGCCCCCGTCTTTACGTGGGTCTGCCTTGCGCTTCTCGGTTCCCTCCCGGATCCTGCAGTTGTCGCAAGGCTGTGAGGCCTTGTTCTTCTCCTTGCCGCGGTGCTCGGGCCCTTTGTCCAGGGCCTTCGTCGCACTCCATCTCTTTCAACTCTTCCTCCTCGCTTATTCCTTAGGCATGGGTTTTCTCTGCGGGATTTTCGGCTCTGGCTCCTCCTCCAACAAACTTTGGGCCGGTCATGTAAACACATTGTAATCTAAGGTCCTATTACTCACCCCTGGGTTGTAGTCTCCACTGTCTTGGTGAGTTTTTGGCTTCTTGACTTTTAGGAACCTAGATTCCATGTGTTTTTCAACGTTTTTGGTCTACCTTTTACTGCATCCTATGGCTGCTCTCCGAAATATCATTTGCCCCTCTGACTGATTGAGTCATTCTGTGTTGATTGAAAATATTCATTAACGGGGGTTAATGCATAATTTCAGTCAACATTGGTGTAACGGAAATCAGTTCATGTAATGATTTATTCAAAAACTCATTCAGTTTATAAAGCATTAATTAACTGAGCTGATTTCTTTTCCATGTGATTCCCGCTTCCGGCCCGCCCCACAACATGATTGTGCATGCTGTCCGTGTGGGCTCTGGAGCCAAAACGGAATTGGGAAGACAATTGCTGCAGGGTGTGACCTGGGTCCACTGTTGAGACATTTTCTCTTTTATGGTGCTAACATAGGTATTTTGGGGCATTCCACTTCTCAGAAGGGAATTCATATATTTCAGTCAACATTGGAAGGAGTCAAGGCTTCAGTTTAAATGATTTATAAAACATAATGTTTTTTTAATATTTCTAAATGCATAAAGCTGTTTTAAGAATGATAATTATTTGCGTGGAAGAACTCGGCCTCCGGTTTATTCTTCTTTTAAATTGGTTTCATTTGTCGTAAAGAGAATACCGGTTCCCAAAATCATACCTTTTATTCTCTAATTGAACTGCTGTTCTCCTTCCTAGGTGATTGCTAGTGCTCTTAAACAAACTATTTTCTGAGTATACAAAATATCCCTGTATAGTGCGAACAAGGATACAGCATAGCTGTCACTTTTCACTCGTCACTATCAATGAATTGACAGAAGTTGGGCCGCCAGCTTTAGCGGGAGGACCACTTAGCAATCCGTTGTGCGTGTTATGTGTGGTGTATGTGGTCCTAAAATTTAAGTTTTTTTTAAACATTGACCTCATTGAAAGTTGAATTTCAGTTGGAACCAAACGTCTGTCATAGGGCCCATGGGAATCCCTCATATGTTGGAGGAGTGTCAAAGGTCATGATTACGGAGTCAAAGGTCATTGAGGTACAAGTTGAAAAATAGCGTTAAAATGTAAATTGACCTCAGTTGGAAAAGTTGAAGTTCAATTGAACCAAACTTCTGTCAAAGATGCACAATGGATCCCTCCATATGTTATGAGGTCAAGTTCATGGGTGTCCAAATTCAAAGATCAGAGCGGCCCACGCTTATATTCTTTGAATATAGTGAGCGCGAAAGCCGAGAACCGCGAAATTCTATTTATTTATTCAGAGTTGATCATGAAAACACAGATGGGTGATTGAAGTAGGAAATAGTGTATAGCTGCCTTGTGAGATAATTAAACTGGTTATGGTCTGGATTAGATTTTGGGTCAGGATCTCACACATCGCACCCTTCACTGAGATTTTAACCTGCGCCCTCATGGTGGTCTCAGGGGAGGAAGATTTTGTTTTTGTACTAGAACCCGATTTCTCACACGCCCGATCATTTAGACCTTTTTTTTAGTAGGCAGAGGGTTAAGGAGTAGCTGTGTAAATTATCATTGATTTGCACTTGAGCAGACCTGACAGATTTTTGTGGGCTGTGAGGCGTCAAACTTGTGCAAGAGTAAAAGCAATTATGACTTCCACTTGTCTGGTTTTGTGTAGACTAGTTGGCTTTAAAGTCTGCTAATACTAAATGCCCATTGAAAATGAACTCCCTACATTTGCCTTAAAGTGTGTGTAGTTTCTTTGTACGGAGCAATCATAACTGTGGTACGATCTGGAAAACCTGTGGATATCGGTCTTGGTCTTTTCAAAGACCTGCCTACCTACTTGACTTTTGTATTTTGTTTGAGGCAGCCTGGACCGGCCACTGGCAGCTATATATATATGCACATTACAATCCATATGAATGAACCGCCATTGTAATGTACACATTCCATTGTTGCCTGCTGGCTTAGTCCTGTTGTTTGAGCAACCGGGAAAAGCCATGGGCAGGATATTGAATATGCACATTACAATGCATATGAATGAAACCGCCATTGTGATGTGCACATTCCATTGTTGCCTGCTGGCTTTGTGTCTTTTGTTTTGAGCACCTGGAACAGCCACTGGGCAGCTATGGATAGCACCTTACAACCTATGAATGAAACCGCCATTTGTAAAGTACACTTCCCTTGTTGTGCCGGCTGGCTTTAGTCCGTTTGTTTGAGCCACCTGGAACAGCCACTGGGCAGCTATGAATATGCACATTACAATCCCTATGATGAAACCAGCATTGTAATGGTAGCACATTCCATTGTTGGCCTGCTGGCTTAGTCTTTTGTTTGAGCCACCTTGTACACCATTGACGAGGCTATTGAATGTTGCGCACATTACAGTCCATATGAATGAAACCACCATAATGTACACATTCCATTGCTGCCTGCGTGGCTTAAGTGTCTTGTTTGAGCCCCCTGAACAGCCACTGGGCAGCTATTGAATGTGCACATTAAAATCCATATGAATGAAACCAGCCATATTTACACATTCCATTGCGGCCTGCTGGCTGCCCCAGGCAAAGAGGTTCTATATATAATGATAGAGGCAAAACGTTACGTAATCTTTATAAATTCACCGTCTCGCATGTTTGCCGACCACAAAGAAACCACTAGAGTAGCTCAACAATAGAAAGGGCAAGGCTGCCTCCGCTTCTTCCACACTACTGTGGGTGTCCGCTTTGCATATACGCGAATCGGTAGTGATACAATTAATGTCATGTGTTAGAGGTGGCCAGTGTGTAAATATAGTGTACCTTGATCATTGGCTCAGATACTCTTTTTTCTCATAATGCCATGCGCGCTTAGGTGAAAAGAATGTATTCATTGAGGCGTTTAGTTAATCAAGACAACAAACTTGATGTGTCATTCATATTCGTTGTGTGGGGCCATGGGGTAGGACAAAATTTACCACCCAATAGCACGCCAACTCCAAACAACTGATATTTTGGCGGATGGTTTGTATCGCTTTGAACATTATGTGTGTATTACAAGCGAGCGCCAAACTGATAGATTATTCGCGTTGCAATATTCAAAATGTCAGGCCCCAGCACGGACGACGTGTTTTGAATGCGTTTCACCCCCTTGGCCGCCAGGTGACTCAAACAAAGAACAGGCAGGTAGTCTTGAAACCGCCCAAGTGTTACATCTGATGGTTTTTCACGATCGCATTACAATTATGCACTCTGTTCATTTTTTCACTGAAATTGATTACAGTCTCATTGATCTTTTCGCAGACTTATCGATGACTGGTGTCCAGTGATTCTGGATCCCGATGCAGCAGAAGACGCCACCATGTCCGAACACTACCACACAGTTGTCAGCGACCAACGCTCTCACCAACAGACCACGTCCGCGACGGACCCACCCGCACATCCATCCCAACGCACGCCCATCAGGAGAACATACTCCGCGCACGAGATAATACAGTTATTGTGCAACAGATGTGTGGGACAACCGATATCGACCGTAGCACTATCCTGGACCATGACTTTATGCCATGTCAAATGTTGTATGGATGTTCGTGTCCATGTATAGGCAAAGCCTGCAGCTTGGGGAGGTTTTGTACTTTCAAGCTACACGGTGGCGTCTGTTTTACTTCCAGCAATTAGAGCACTATTTTTCTACAACTGAGGGATGATATATGTGACCATTAGTGAGTCCCTTATGTTGTTGTGCTCTGTTGGATAGAAAAGGTTGGGTTTATGCTACCTGTTTTGTACTTTTAAAACTTGTACCATTCAGATAAATACCCCCAACAACCCCACCATCTAATACATTGCTGAGAAGTTGCCCGCCATTTTGTCCATTATGTTTCTGCGTATTTGGTCCTGGGGCCAGTTGATGAATATTTCTTCAACCCAAGGACCTATAGACCTCACAGAAATTTTGTCAAGTCTATCACACATACACCACATATGCACAAAACACAACACACACACACATAATATGCCCAAACACCACACCTCTGCACCACCACCACATACGCACAACACACACACACCCCCCCCCCGCATGGTCAGTTGTAAAATAGTGTACTGTCTCTGAGAAATGGAAAAATCTCTAAATATCTTTTTTGGGTTAATTTCTCTTCCTTTTTCTCTGACTCAAACCAAAACACAACACACCAAAACCCAAACACTTCAAAAAGAATTGCGGCTAAATGCAAATTTTAAAAATTGCATAGCGGTCAGCCCCTAACTTTTGTATGTGAGGCGAAGATGATTATGTTAGTGTTGCCAGTATGTGTTTCGTCTCCTGGCCATGATGCCAATGAGGAAGGTTGCCGTGTAGGAGAAGCTCTGGGAGAAAGATTGTTTGGTTTACGAACTTGAAAAGAAAAGCAGCAGTAGGAATGCCGTGTAAAATAGTCCATTTCAGAGTGCAAAGTAATTGTTACCATGCTGGAAATCAGAGTATTTTTTGTCAAACATAGTGAAGCTTTTCAACTTTGGTCCATGTACAGGAAGTGGAATTGTCGTTGCAACTGCACAAAACAAGCACCCCCCAAATTTGTGAACGAACTTACAAAAGATGGTTTACCCACTGCTGCCTCCACTGCTTGTTGTAGCTGTTTGCTGCACTGCTCATGTCATTTGGGGTGATGTTTTCTGCTGTGTATTCAAAATGTAACAGTAGATGAATTCCAGAAATGTTGGTTCGATTATAGCTAAAGGTCCTTATTATACTTTGATGGATGATAACCTTCTCTGACTCAACACGCAGGGTGCATGTAGTTTGTAACTGCATTAGCTGCAGTGTTTGTGTCGCGAACTGGGTTCATCCTTGTTTTAGCTGTCATGCGTGAAGTAGTGAATGGACCGTAAGGTGATTGATGCAACCTTCTTTTTCCTGGTATCTGCCTTAAGGGCAATCCATAACATAAGGGTAAAATATGGTCTAATTTGAATTTTTTTTTATTTGGGCATGCATTTTTCAAAGAAGTTTTGCAAACCGTTGAACTCTCGGTGTGTGTGGGGCGCTGATTCAAAAATAGTATTATTTTTTCTTATCAGGTATTGGAAGATTTTGAATCTTATCAGCCTTTTATATTTATTTGTGTGAATTTCAAGATTTTACGCAGAAGAAAGTATATCCCTGAAGTTCATTATGTCAGTAATTCATATCTAAGACAAAATCAGGTCAGGTCAGGTCATGTCATTGTTTTCAGGTCAGGGCAGGCTTCCTTTGAGGGCCTGCTACTGTTTGAAGTCTAGAAGTAGTGAGATTCTGCATCTTTTCAAAAGTCTCAAGTTTCAAATCGAGACATGTTCCTCGTTTTATGGGAACAAATATCGAGGTGGTCAGTGGTTTTGTCACATCGGCCATCTTTATTTTGGGTAGCAACAGTCAAGGGGTATTGCTGAGTCCATCATACTGCACCCAGTTTTGGTGGAAATTTCAATTCACCATCAATAAGTCATTTGATCCCACAAAATTCTATTCTGAACACATAAAAGTCCCTGACTTTTCACTCATTTTGACCACACATTGCTATTCCTTTCCTAGAGGAATTTGTAGCGTGATCATGAATCTCTTGTGGTTGCTTAAACTTCTTGAACACTTTTATCGTAAGGCACATTGCAATCATTATGGGATTGGTTCAAACACCTTGGGTACAAGTAAACTCTGTTACCCCTTCCGGAGATGAGCGCATCATAATGTCCAGTTTTCTTAGTTTAGTCTCAAACAATCTGTAGGTGAGAAAGTATTTTTAGTTGAACAGAGACTGTATGGTACCGCTTTGGTCATATTTCAAAAAGAGGGGGCCCCTGAACCTCTAGGTGTATTTTGAATGAGAAGCCGTTTTATGTGTGTGCTTTATTTGTCTTTAGGTGAATTTTTATATATTGAAAAATGTACTTTGGCTTGTCTAAGATTTGAAATTGAGGAATGGGTTTTTGATTTCATTCATGCCTTAAATCTCTCTATGCCCCATTGTCTTTGGACTTGATAGGCCAGGGCCACCAATTGAATTGCCTTCATGGAGCTCATCTTGGTGGATGAGCAATTTGTCATCATTGTGGTGGAAAGTTTTATTCTGTTGGCGTCTGAAATGTTAGCGTTTGCTTTCGAAAGTCGAGTTTTCTGTTCCCATATGAGATCCGAGAGGGTTTTTTCCTTAATAACCTTAAGCTTCATTTGCCCTTTGTCTTCACACTGTTCTGCCAGTAGATATGTACCTTTTGATGTTGACAGAACACATGTATGACATTCCACGTCAAACAAATGGTGTTTTGAAGTCAAATTGATAGGGTCTTGTATGATACTTGCTCACTTGGGTGTCAACCCAAGTGGAAGTGTGCTATCTGGTATTGTATGTTTAAAAAAGTAAGCAAATTAAGGTGGAAGAGCGAGAAAGGGGTACCCTATCATAGCCAACTGTCTATACAGCACTGTATTCTCCAGTTGTGCGTTTATAGTCCATTCTCTATTCTCTAACCCCTCTTTGCATTGATTGTCATAACCCTGGACGCAGGCTTTTACGTACGCGCAAATATCCCGTCTGTGCGCGCGTGTAAAAACACCGTCACTTTAGGTCCACGTGCGCGGTTACTGGTGCGACCATCAAAATTCGCTGACGTCACTGCACGGAGGTAGGGAATGGATATAGTCCAAAAGGGGAGACTCTAATAGGGCCTATTCCATTCAAAATCTGCATCCCCGGTGAAGAACTTGGGTAAAGGTCTTCTACAGTGGGAGTGTGGATTTCAAACAGAATAGCCAATTGGGTTTAGAGCTCACATTTTGCAATCATAACCTCTTGATGGAAGATTTAAGGAAAGACTTCTTGGGAGATGAATTACAAATGGAGTAGCCTACTGATAACTTCATAAATTTGAAATGCACACCCCCCCTCTGTGCAAGATTTAGTTAGAGTTTGTCATTGCTGGAGTTGACTTCATATGGAAAGCTCTTGTGTAACTAGTGGAAATACACACTCCTTGTGCAAGATTTAGGTAAGTCTTCCACAATGGTAAGGGTGGATTTCAAATGGATGGTCAGTATTGTCAATCAGAGCGACGTAAATATCAACAAGGTATTTGCTTTTCGTCCCACCCCTCTGCCAACAATTTACCTAGTAATTTTATATGGGTCTTTCATATAATCCAACAGTTCCTTATGTTATGAGCTTGACAAATTGTGGCGTATGTTTACCCTATAGAGATGTATGGGTTTGGATCGGATGGTGCCCTTTGAGAGTTTTAGAAGTGGTCCCCATACAACCAAATCTTCAATAAATACATGTAACCTATTTTTATACCCAGATCCAATTTTGGTGGCTACCAGTGTTTCAAACTAATCTCTTGAAAACTTTACTAGAGTTACCAAACTTTAAGCATATACATGAAATATCTGCTTAAGTTAGAGTCAATTGTGTTATTCTTGAGACAATTGGAAAAAATGCGTCAGATGACATGAAATATGCCCCTACACTGCACCCGACTAGTTGAAAATGGAGATGCATGGCTTGGTATGTTTAAAGTGTCCTTATATCCATTACCAAAATGTCCCCGCTTTTAGTGATGATTAACCCAGAGAAATAGTGGAGATATCCCTTCCTCATCTCCCCCATTTAGTTTGATTGGTTACTTGAAGGTAATAGCATGTAATGAAGCAATATTGAGGTATTTTAAGAATGGTTGTATGTTTTTCACAGAAATTATTTGGATTGGTTGATCAAAGAGCTTATTTCATGTTGTTCAGAATGACCAATCAGATAGATCATATCATAGTTGGTACCAAGTGCCCAGGGGTTAACCCAGAGGGTGTTTTGAATCGCAATCCCCTTATGCTATCCATGTGCCTATACTGTTACTATACTAAATATATGTCAGTACTTTAGGGATAAAATATTTTTTCCAAACTTAAGAACAACAAGACATAACATAAACATGCTAAAAAATCTTGGCTACTATAGAGAATCTTGGGTTGGCGGTCCTGACATCAGGCGAGTTTGGTGATTCTTAACTAAAAAAATTTCTTGGTCATCATATGTTCAAAATTGGTTATTTGTGATTTTAGCTTGTACTTTTGGGGTGATATTGTTGTATTTCCTCTGTGAAGTTTTTTAATGTGTAAAGAAACATCTCAAAGTTTGCCATTTTTCCATAGACCACGGTGTATATGAGTGAGTTAGTGGTGTTAACCTGTAGTCAAAGGTTTTATATGTGTTAGAAAAGGATTTTTTTATGGATCACATGCACCCTATTGAGGTGAAATTTCAAAAAACTGGTGCATTGTGGGATGACTCAACACACCGCTGGGTTAACCTTAGTTGATTCTTGTGTCACATTCATCATTCCAACTAATTTTTCACATGTTCCATTGCTAAAAACGACTTGGCACAAATGCTAGACCAGTCTTGCAATATGAACTGTCTTAAACTACACATTGCTAAATATTACTACTTCAGACATATTCATAACTAGGGTCATCTTTGTCCCTCTCTCAAAAATATCCTGTCACCTAACTGTAGTCCCACTAAATGGGCATATTTCATGATCCACAGCCACTTCCCCCCTACTTACGCGAACAAGTTGAGATTTGTATATCATCTGAAAACCATGGCTTAAAGGAGCATTTCTGTGATCCACAACGTCAATCCCCCCGACTAACCTAAAAAAGTTGAATTTTTATATCATCTGAACTGTTTCCTTATTAATCCTGTGTACCTAATCTTACCATTCGGTGTATCTGTAAGAAATTCCCCTTTTTGTTATTTTCGTCCGTAAACGGACCATTACAGCACAGTGGCCTAAGGACCGTGGGAACCGCAATTGCGCTAACAGCAAAACCCCAGATTCTGATCAACTCAAACTTTGTGAATAAGCTTTTCTCAAGGATTTTTATTTTATTTTCTTAATCTTCTTTTTGCCTGGGGAAACCCCATCAGTGTAAACACTGTTTTTCAGGGTGCCCCAGGGGTCAACATAATACAACAACATTGGAATACAATACTAGTTATACCAAGAATACAGAATTACTAAAAAAGTATATTAAATAAATAATAAGACATAATTTACATAGTAAAATTAAACAGGTCCCAGCTGCTATAATATAAACCTTGTATTTCAAGCAGTAAAATGTTGAGGTGTCATAGCATACAAATACCTTATAATACCATAACAAAATTTCACATACACCCATCAAACACATTCACAAGCCCCACAGTCGCAATACACGCATATACAAAAAACCACACACACATGTAACACACACCACACACATACACACATACATACGCATACACACATACATACACTCGCCACACATTACAAGCATATATATAAAAATAAACACCATACTAATACAGACACTCACACAAACATCATCCATACACACACATACACCCACAGCATACACACACACCTACACACACAAACGTTAATGTAAGACGTACAATTACAGAGCCTTAAAATAAAATTACTGGAATGAGATATTTAAAAGTAGCAATTCTGATGGTAGGGGTTGCTTGCGGCTACAGAGGTTTATTAAAGAGTTAACTCCCCTGGAGGTAATTTCCTTTTAATCTGAGACATTTTTACATGGGGGGTTGAACAAGATTACCATGAGAACCAGATCTAGTCCTGTGGTTTTGGCTATCAGAAACTGGTATGAAAATATTGCAGAGGTTTAGTGGGAGAATGCATGACATGCAAGATTTTGTGGGAGCATGCATGCAAGACTCGTAAACATGCGATGAAGGATGGTTTTATATAAATGGCGCTCTGGGAACAATGAATAAAACAGGTGCTGCAATCACAAAATACCCCCGTTTTAAGTCTAGATGTGTGTGTAAATATATGTGCAAATTCAATCTAATCTGGAAGAAATCATGCTGTTGTATTTTCAGTAAGTAGACGACAGAAATTACAACAAGTAGCTAGGGGGCACCGTGATACAACACTATGCAAATATCAACCCAATTCATTCCAGAATCAACTGACAGTGCTGGAAATAACCTTTTCAAATAATAATCATTGAGAGTTATAGAGTGGCCTTTTCACCAAAGGCAAAGTGTATATATAAAAAATATGCTCGTTGACCATAAACAAAATACGATAACGAAATGCACATTTAAATACCCTAGAACTTCATTTAGGTGGATATAGCTTTGGGACTCCCTCCAATATTGGTTTGTGCACTTCTGTGTACCATCTGGAGGCATCCGACATAGGCTTAAGTCGCACAGCAAATTATGGCTCTCTAATATGCAGGCTTTGTTTTGCTTTTGCACAATTTGTTTATAATTGTGAAGGAAAGCAATGGGGCTAGGCTTGTATGCAAATTTAGTCTTCCATGTCAAAAGGGTGATAGGTGGGTGCTCAATAGATATAATTTAGAATCCTGACCAATTTGACATTTATGTTGTGCGCCGCTTGTTGTTCATTGGAATAAAGAGGTACTCTGATTGAAGTAAATAAAAAGTAAAGTATCTGATATGACTAGGAATCAGATTCTAGAGGGATCTTTAAGAAGAGGTTTGTCAAAGATGCATAAATTAAAAACATACCTTATTTACCAAAATATTGTTGGGATAAAATGGACCATATTAGAAATTGTGGTGTGATAAAAGTTCTCAAGTGCTAATTGTTACAATACACCTATCTTCACATCAAGGCAGCTGCAGGAAGGGAAGATCTGAAGTTAAGAAACCCTTTTGACTGCCTAGTAGGGCTTGCAGGAGGTGGGTTACTGAAGCTGCAGATCTGGACACTATGTACAAGCATTTGATATAACACGACGGCCATTTCTATTACAGGGTTTCTAGTCTACGGCAGCTACACCAGTATACCGCGGCAGCTACTGTTACACACTGGGCTAATTGCGAGGGCAAGTAGCTTGAGCAAGACAGGGCTTGCAGAGTACACACGTTATTAGGCTATAAGGTGGTGTGGCTACTGCTCTACCTACACAATGCCCCTATTGTAGTTGCCCACTAGGTGGAGAAAGAGAAGGGTGGATTATGGTATAGACAGTACCGGAGTAGACACACATCTACCACGTAGCTACCCCGCTGTTACTGGGACGTCATGTGACGGGACAAAATGAGGACTATACACTTGTTCTTGTTTGCGTTTTTTTTATAATTATTAGGAAAATAATGAAATTCAAATGGAGCATCATCAAAACCCCCAGTCGCACATTTAATAAAAAGCAAAATATATGCCAAAATATTCTAAAAAAACAAATTGCGCACGTGAGAAAACCGACACACGCTGAGGGACGGTGTAACACAGTAGCTATCCGCAACGGTGCAGGCAGACATTATCGTTATGCCAGCAAAAAAAGACACGGAATCCTACGGTACTGGGTAGGTAATCCATGTCTACTCGTTGGGAGCTGCTTGCGTAATACCATGAAGAAATTGGGTGTAATAGGCAAGGTTCGAAATCCACTAAACATTTTGGAATAAGCATTATTCTTACGATTCTGGGGTGAACCAAAATAAACAGGTGGGGTATAACGGGAAAGGCAGGCTGTAAGGCTCAAAATTGTCAATATGTTGTAACATACGAAAGACAGTATTTTCTTTATTGCTATCTTTATTTAAAAATGAACATTGTTACTATGGTTTTAAGATTTCTCGGTTTAATGAATGATTCAAAAGCAAATACTCTTAGGGGCATTCATGTCTCATTAAAAAAAAATGGGAAGTTGGTTTGCACTCTATGTGAGATGCTGTCATTTGTTTGAGTAAAAAGGGATCAGGAGGTTTGACAGTATTATAGTTTAGTTATTTTTTACTTATCTAACCTGACTGAATCATGAACAGACACATACATAGGCCCAGGAGGATGGGAACCCACAGTAACCAGGGACCGATTAAGAGGGATGACCGATTAGGGGATATAAAGTTTGAATCTCGGATAGAATGGCCTTCACCCCAAACTCCCATCTGAAAAATATTGCCGCCAAATTGCAATCGCTTGTGACTTGTGAGAGTTTAAAAAAAGTGATTTTGTAATCCCATAGACTACTCAGTAAAACTCATGATCAGTTCAATGAAAATGGGGCCCACATTTCAATCCTTATGAAAACATCAACCAAACAATTGTTTAGGCCAGATTTCACAGGCACATGAGGAAGAAAAATGTTAGCGTTTTCAAATTACAAAATTTTTGACCACTTCCGGTTTAAAAATAATGGGGTTCGAGGCTATTAGCGATCGGATCATGGACCTTAAAAGCCTGGAGAGTAATTTAAAAAAAATTACTATCTCAGTGGGACAGGGGTGTAATACATTATACACTCTGACACCTACTCTTTATTCTGTAATGGCCATAAACACATGAGTTAAAATAGTATCCTCAAGGACACGTTCAGTGGGTTGTACTTTGACATGCATTGACATGAACGGACAGTGTGTGCCGAGGGCATCATCTATCATACCCAAAAAACAGTTGGTGTATTTTCTAAAATTACACGGATGAAGGGAAGTTACTGAAGTTGTGCCATGGGAGTTGAGACCACTCGAGCTCATAGTGAAAGCAGAGGAAAAAAGTATGGGGGGGGGGGCGTGGGGGGGAAGCACTGGTTGATGTGAAGCACTTAATTGATGTGAACACTAATTGATGTGAAATGAACACTACGTAATCTTGAACACTTGATTTATGAAGTACTTGATTTCCAGGGGGGGTGTGTAATTTGACTATAAATTGACTTGGCAGAAACCAGAGGGTGTAGTGAGTCAATTCCACAAGCACCAGTTTTGCGGAATTCACCTCAATAGGGTCATGTGATCTCACAAAAATCTTATTCCTAACACATAAAAAACATGATTTGAAGCTCATTTAGCCCCACAAAGCAGTAGTCCTTGGGGTTGGTTTTTTTTCGATTATTATGAAAGATCTTATGGTTCTTATTAAATTTTGGAACACATGTTTATCCAGAAGTACGGACATGATTAGTGACAGCAATTATGGGATACATTGCAATGCATTATGGATGGTCAAAAACACCCTTGGGCAGGAAAACCAACATTTGAGAGAATCAAAATGTCTTGTTTGTCTTCTGGTGTCACATCAACGGCATGTTTAGCAAGAAGGATTGGTGGTTGCTCAGACAAAAGGACTTTTGTAAGAGACGATTATTCATTTTGGCATTTTTTTGTTTGTTGACCCAGTTGTACATTTTTTCTTTGTATTTATGTTTGTTTTAATTTTGGAGGGTTTGGCTTTGCCACTAAAGGGATATAAGCAGCGATTTGATGATCCAAAAAATTGAAAAACGCCCAAGGCACTGTAGCAGGAAAACGATTTCTTGTTGGATTGTAGCATTTAACATAAGCCGTCAAATGCGGGCTTTGGGTGGAAGTTTTTTTGCACAATTTCACTAAAGCACCCAATTTCAAACAACTTGGGTCTTTTGGCAGCCCCAGTGTGCAAAAAAGTGATGTTGCTACTTTTGTAGATTCTTATTTTGATCTTGGATGAAAGTTAGGTCATGAAAATCAATGCCAAAGCGTGTGGGTGACTTAAACAAAATGAAATGAGCTGTCAAGATCAGTCTGACATATAATTTAGTGTGGGTATGTGTGTGTTAAGATTGGAAGAACGAGTTTAAACATTGAGGTGGTATTCTGAAAGGGAGTCTAACTTCAGGTTTAAACAGGGTTGTCTCATGAATGAGACCTTTTCCCTTCAAAAGCTGTCGAAAGTTAATGGAAACGGGTTTGAGAAAATTCCCTAATGGTGGGCTGGAAGGGCCCATTCATGAGAATTTCTCACTTGTACAGAACATTTGTAGAGGATTGGAAGAAAACAGGTACACTCATGGGAACTAACCTGGTTTAAACCAGGTCTGAAGTTACTCCACTTTAAAAATACCAGCCAGAAGGAACAAAGAATACTATCTCTTATTCAAGGAGGCAACCATATTATTTATTATGAGTGGGTGCTTGCACATGTTGAAAACTGTATTTATTTACCACACAAAGTAAAAAATCATGGTTTACCACACACGGTATGATTTCAAATTGTAGATAATATTTTATGTAATCCTAAAAAGTTGGCACTGATGATTGTCTTTTTCTTTTTTTTGTTCATAAATTCTAATGCTAAGCCTGTTGGCTATGAACTGTACTTTGTCTTTGTAAAATATATATAAACCTTAAAAAAGGCTATGAAAAGAGAATCTTATATTAAAAACAAATCACAAATGACAACAGGTTTCTGATGGTATATGTGTTTTTTTTATTGATTTTGTTTTGGTACCTCATTTGGCAAGAAATAAAGCATGCTAAGTACATAAGATAACAATACAATATGCACAGTGCCTGCTTGTATCATGTGCATTTTGGGGAATAGGACCGCAAGTAAGCGGCGTTGCCTCAATTTTGTGTATTCTGCGAGAGAACTATTGATCATGGTGCAAAATTAATATTTGTATTTCTAGGATTTGACCCACTGCCTTTTGGGGACCAATACTAAAGAGATGCAAAGACTTCCTCTACTAGAGAGATATATACTGTAAGCACTCGGGTACAAGCCCACCCCCCAAAAAGGAAGATTTTCAAAATAGGGGTGGGCTTATACCTGGGGAGGGGCTAGAACTTGGGAGGAAATACCAGATGTAACATTGCAATAAATATCATTTCTAGAACATATTATTCACAAGATACCATTTAATGTCAGCTGAAGGTCTACACTTTATTTGTAGCAGATAAAACATTAAAAATAAAAGTTCAATTTTCCCATCACATTCCTCTAAGTAATTACAGCAAACAAGCCATCCCAATACATTGGGCCCTCCTTTCATGTTTTAAAATGTGATTTTGTGTAATTAGTGCCACATTGTTTCCTACATGCCAAAATTACCACCTGGGCCTATATATAGCTCCTGTATTTTCTTTCAAAATTAGAGGTGGGCTTATACCCGAGTGGTTACGGTATATTTTTTTAATTTGTTTCATTCTACCATTACAAATTTTGTCTTGCCTCTGAGCTTACTCAGAGCAAGACTAAGAAATCACTTTCTGTATGTAGGTTTGTCTGGGATTTGGGTTAAAATTGTGTAATTTGGTAAGTTCCCCAATTTAACTTATTATCAATAATCTGTATACAGTTGGCCTTCAGGAGGTCAAGGTTAAAGGTCATTTTAGGGTCAAATTGGTAATTTTTGGGTTAAAGGTTTGCAGTTTGGTTAATGTTTCCGCTTTTGAAAAGCATTTCCAACCAGACTTAGTAACATGA
>JAMKCH010038226.1:0-14948 GCA_023653785.1 Ophioderma brevispina | reverse complement strand
GGTAACAACTCACCTGCCGACTCAACTAGCCCTGAAAAGGGATGGCGCTGAGCGTGACGCTCATTACCGGGCCGTCGGCGGCAGTGCAGTACGGGCCCCGACGAGTAGGAGGGACGCGGTGGTGAGCAACGAAAGCGGACGGCGAGAGGCCGCGCGGAGCCGCCACCGGCGAAGATCTGGGTGGTAGTAGCAAAAGACTCAAGTGAGAGCCTGAGGGAGAGTAGTGGGAGGAAGGGGCTGTCATAGGATAACAGTACGTTGCAAAGTGGGTCAGTCGATCTAAGGCCTAGGGAAGTTCCGCTATGGGAGCGGCGGGCGCGCCGACCCGCTGTCAGCGTGGGTTTGCGCCACCTGGCGCGGAATAGGGAACGGGGAGATCAGACTATTCCCGAAACTTCTGAAGGCGGAGCCGCCACTCATTTGGTGGTAGAGCTGCAAAGTATGAGCACGGAGAACGCTGACCGGAGCCCCGGGAAGAGATTTGTACGTTTCGCTTTGTAAGGGGCGGGTTTCCCTGGAACCGATAGGGGTGAGATAGGGACGCGGCCCCGTAGAGCGCCGCGTCTGGAGCGGCGTACGGTGTTGCACTGGCCGGTCCTTGAAAATCCGGGGGACGAGCGTGGACTCTCGCCTCAGGTCGTACCATAAACCGCAGCAGGTAATTCCAAGGTGAACAGCCTCGGTCAATAGAACATGTAGGTAAGGGAGTCGGCAAGCGGATCCTGTAACTTTCGGGAAGGGATTGGCTCTGAGGACTGGGTCGGTCGGGCCGGGGCGGGAAGCAGGCACGGACCCTCAGCGTGACGGGGCGAGCCGGTCGAGGGTGGATTCGGCCTGCTGAGACTGGCGAACCCGGACTTTGCAGTGGGTCCGGCTCGTGGACCGTCCTGGATGCGCGGCAGCCTCGCGTGTCGCCTCGGGCGGCGCCAAACAGCCGGCTCAGAACTGTACGGACCAGGGGAATCCGACTGTCTAATATAAAACAGAGCATGTGCGAGTCCGCCAACCCGGGTGTTGACGCAATGTGATTTCTGCCCCGTGCTCTGAATGTCAAAGTGAAGAAATTCAATGAAGCGCGGTAAACGGGCGGGAGTTAACTATGGGATCTCTTACAAGGTAGCCAATGCCTCGTCATCTTAATTAGTGACGCCGCATGAATTGGTTAACGAGATTCCCATCTGTCCCTATCTACATCTGAGCGAACCACAGCCAAGGGACGGGGCTTGGCAGAATCACGCGGGGAAAGACGACCTGTTGAGCTGACTCTAGTCTGGTCTTGTGGAAGAGACATGAGGGGTGTAGAATAGGTGTGAGGCCTCTGCCGACGGTGAAATCCCACTACTCTCATCGTTTCTTACTTGTCGTGAGGACGGGGAACGGGCCCCGCGTGGGTCCAGGCCTTCTGGCGCTAAGAACCCGGCCTCCGGGTTGGGTGCGCCCGCCCTCCGACGACAGCGTCAGGCGGGGAGTTTGATTGGGGCGGTAACATCTGGTCAAAATGGTAACGGCAGGTGTCCTAAGGCCAGCTCCGCGAGGACGGGAAACTTCGCGTAGAGCAGAAGGGCAGCTGGCTTGATTTTGATTTTTCAGTATGATATGACAACCGGTGAAAGCGGGCCTACACGCTCCTTTTGACTTTCGGAGTTTGAAGCAAGAGGTGTCAGAAAAGGTACCACAGGGAGAACTGGCTTGTGGCAGCCAAGCGCTCATAGACGACGTGCTTTGATCCTTCGATGTCGGCTCTTCGAATCCTGTGAAGCAGAATTCACCAGGCGTTGGATTGTTCACCCACTATTAGGGAACGTGAGTGGGTTTAGACCGTGTGAGACTATGGTTTAGTTTTACCCTACTGATTACAGGTCGGCGTTACGGCAAGTCTGCTCAGTACGAGAGGAACCGCCGATTCAGACCGTTGGTACACGCGCTTGTTCGAGAGGGACCAGTGGTGCGAATCTACCATCTTAGGGATTACGGCTGAAAGCCTCTTAAGATTGCCTTTCACCCTCCAGAATCCCGGTGGTACGCGTCGACACCACCGGCGTTCCCTAGCGAGGTAGGCCCGGGGCGCTACGAGCACCCCTTCGAGGTAGAAGGGCCGTGTTCGCGAAACCTGAGGACGCAGCGGCGGTAGCCCCGAAACTGTCGCGCTGTTCCACGCGGAATCAATCCGCCTGGCGAGGAACGCCAAATCACTTGCAGACGACTTGGGTATGGATCGAGGTGTCGGCCCAGTAGAGCAGTCTCTTCGCTGCGATCTGCGGAACTAAACCTTACAGATCCGAGGGATTTCCCGCAACAGACGGGCGAATCTCCGGCAGGGGCCGTGCTCGTGCTCGGGGCAGCAGGGCATGGCCGCTGACGCACCAAGCAAGCTAGGTGTTAAACTTGCCCGCAACAGACGGGCGAGTGCCTTGGACCGGCCGGCCTCCGACGCTTAGTGGCATTGCCCGGCCCGCCGTGCGCCTCCAACGTCGGAGGGCGTGCTTTTACTTGGTTCCAACATGCGAGTGCGTGGGGGGAGTTGTGCAGGGGCGTTCGCCCGGCCGGCCCACCCTGTTGGCCTTTGCTTTCGGGCACGGTCAACTGATATGGCTACGGAGTGGTTGCTGCCGTGGCCCGGCACTGGTCAACTTGAAATGATACGCAGTTGGTTGCTGCCGTGGCCCGGTTAGGTACACTTTAAAAAAAATCCCAAAACCTCTTGGCCAGCACCTGCCGTGGCCCGGCGGGTAGTGCTTTGGCCAGCCACGTTGACGTATCTGCCACTTGTGCGATTGTATACTATATGTGGTACCTAACATACCAGAATGATGCGACTGGCTCCCACCATTAACGCTGCCGTGGCCCTACTTGTTAAAAGTGCTGCCGTGGCCCTACTGGGAAAAGTGGCTGCCGTGGCCCTACTTGGCGAAAAGTGGCTGCCGGGCCCTACTTGGGGAAAAGGGGCTGACCGGGCCCTACTTGGAGGAAAATACCGCTGCAGTGGCCCTACTTTGTAAAAACCGGTTCGATGCCTTGGCCCGGCTAGTTGAAGTTTTCGCGCCGTGGCCCGGCTAGTTGAAGTTTCGATGGCCGTGGCCCGGCTAGTTGAAGTTTCGGTGCCGTGGAGGAAAAAAAGAAAAAAAAAACAGGTATGAGATTTTGTCAGAAGTTGCGTATGGCTTTCACATGAACGCGATTGCTGTCTCTGTGAGAGCGGGTGAAGATTCAGTTGTGCAAAGTTGTGTTTTTTGAGCGATTAACCCTTACGTTCGCCGAATTGACATTTGAAAGCACTTTTGAAAAGCTAACTGCCTTTTGGGGCTTTCATAGACTGCGGAAAGAGCAAAGTAGGTCGCTAAACATTGTTATCCCTAACAGGCTGTATTGTGGCGTATGCTTAGTATGTTAGATAAATCATAACTGTACCAAATTGGTAACCATCATATACCACAATATACCCACAGTAATAAACAAAAAGCTGCACATAGGCCTACAATGTACCGGGGGATGCCAAAGAGAAGTTCCGGCGCCAGGGAACCTTGTTGTTATAGGCTTACATGGTGTGGGTCGGGTGCGGGATGTACTTGAAGTCCACACTTTATATGTCAATGATAAGATAACATACAACAAAACTTTCCACACAATATGGTGATGTTCTGTAGCTATGGTATACACAGAGCTGGAATAAAAACCAAGAGAGGAAACGCGCGTGTTATTGAATAGGCCAGCGGCGTAAAACCCATTTATCTCTCACACCTCTCGCGCCATCATTTGTTGTTGCGCAACCAGCTGCGCGCGTCGCGGTTACTGCCCAAGAACACGAACCTACCAGATCTGTGCGTCGCGCGTTATGTTAGGGGAAGGGGAGATGGCCGTGTTGATGCGCTGCCACATCCCGGGTAGGCGCGCGCCAGGCTGTTGATGTGGCTTTTTGATTTGCGGACGTGACTGCCCTATTATGCATGTGTGTTGGCAAGAAATCTGCCCCTAAGGTGAGCGAAAGAAATGACCAACCCAAACTATGCAAACCGCAAACGGCCTCGCTGCGTGGGCCGGCTGGTTGGGAAAATGGCGCTGAGTGGCCTGGCTTGGTGGAAAATGGCGCCTCCGTGGCCCCGGGAGATTAAGAAAGTTGTGCATTGCCGTGGACCGGAACTAAGTGAATATCCCTGCCGTGGACGGCTAGATACGAGTGTGCCGCCGTGGCCCTGCTAAGTGAATGCAACTGCGGGCCCGGCCGATAAGAAGTGTTCGCCTGCCGTGGACCTGCTAAGTGAATATCCATGCCGTGGCCCGGCTTGATAAGAAGTGTGCCTGCCGTGGCCCTGCTAAGTGAATTTGTTACAAACTTGCCGTGGCCCGGCTAGATAAGAAATGTCGCTGCCGTGGCCGGCCTAAGTGAATACCTGCCGTTGCCCGGCCAGATAAGAAATGTCGCTGCAGTGGCCCTGCTAAGTGAATATCACTGCCGTGGCCGACCAGATAAGAATAAGAAAAAAATTGTCGCTCGTGGCCCTGCTAGGTGAATATCACTGCCGTGGCCCGCCAAGATAAGAAATGTCGCTGACGTGGCCCTGCTAAGTGAATATCACTGCCTTGGCACGACCAGATAGAAATGTCGCTGCCGTTGCCCTGCCTAAGTGAATATCACTGCCGTGGCCCGCCAAGATAAGAAATGTCGCTGCCGTGGCCCAGCTAAGTGAATATCACTGCCGTGCCCGACAAGAATAAAAAGCGCTGTCGTGGCCCTGCTAAGTGAATATCACTGCCGAGGCCCGACCAGAATAATAAATGTTCGCTGCCGTGGCCCTGCTAAGGGAATATCACTGCCGTGGCCAGACCAGATAAGAAATGTCGCCTGCTGTGGCCCTGCTAAGTGAAAATCACTCCGTGGCACGACCAGATAAGAAATGTCGCTTGCCGTGGACCTGCTAAGTGAATATCACTGCCGTGCACGACCAGATAAGAAGGTCGCTGCCGTGGCCTGTCATGTGAAATGTCCCTGCCGTGGCCCAGCTAAGTGAATATCACTGCCGTGGCCCGCCAAGATAAGAAATGTCGCTGCAGTGGCCCTGCTAAGTGAATATCACTGCCGTGGCACGACCAGATAAGAAAGGTCGCTGCCGTGGCCCTGATAAGTGAATTCACTGCCGTTTGGCCCGACCAGATAAGAATTGTCGCTGCCGTTGGCACTGCTAAGTGAATGTCCCTGCCGTGGCCCGGCTGGTAAGCGGTTGTGTGTCTCAAAACTACTGTCGGAAGGGAATGGCCTCCGTTAGCTTGCCGACTAATTGTTGGCCATGTATCGGTTTCCGCAAAAGCTACCTATGAGATGGCATTAAGGGCCCCATACCGCTTGCATAAGAAAGTGCCCCGCCTTGCCGGTTTATGATCGCAGACCCACACCGGTGTATGTGGTTCAGTTATGACGCGGGGTAGAGTTAGTTTTGGTTAGAAAACGAAGTGGCAATTGGGCGCCCAACTGCAGTGGACCAGAACGTATTACTATAGGGGAGTAGTTCCCCAGCACGGGCCCATCGGGTCGGGTTTGCCAGGACTGGCCGGGGCGTGGTTTTGGGCTGAGAGGGTAGTGTATTTTTGGGCCAACTTTTGTAGGCGGCAGACGGGCCGGTTTTCTCACTAGTAGGGGATTTTACCGATGAGCGGCTCTCCGTGGAGAGAGTAAAAATTGACGGGTGCCGTATGCGAGATCTGGATTTTGAGCTAGGACGCTTTCGGTAGCGTTACATGGGGTTGTGGACAAAAAATGTAGCTGCGCAGAGTAAAAAAGCGGCCTGTAGCGGCTGGGGACCTGGTCGGGACCAGAAACGTATATATATAAGAGGGGTGGTCTCCTTGAAAGCTAGACCTCGGCTCGAATGTCATAATATATACGAAATAGACAATAGTAAATAACTAGATATTTTAATACTGCCTATAGGTATACAGCGGCATTTGAAGCGTCCGCTCTGAGCGCGTTGTGCGTGTTTGGGGGTGGTGAGGCCGCCGAGACTAGCGACCGCAAGACACAAATGTTGGCACGGGGTAAATTGACGGGATAACGAGAGCGATGGGCGCCGCGTTATGCAAAAGCAGCGCCGGACGCCTCCTGCTCCTCAGGACCGGCAGCCAACGGCATAAAACGACATGCGACAGCCAGGCCCGCTCCCATAGAGGAGAGTCTCTTGAAAGCGCCCTCGCCGAGAGTCTCAGCGTGGGCGCACTTTGAATGTGCGTGGTGCGAGAAAGAGCGGGGATACCTCTGAACTTAAACGGTCGAGAGTTCGGAATGCTTGGGGAGGGGTCGAGGGTCCCTGGCCCCACTCGCCGAGTAGCGTTAACAGGGGCCCATGAGACCTATGCTCACTTTGGCAACTAGAACACATGAGGCGGTCGGCCTCGGGTCAGCGCCGCCGAGATCTTGGGATCTATCTACCTGGTTGATCTGCCAGTAGTCATATGCTTGGCTCAAAGATTAAGCCATGCCATGTGTAAGTACAAGCTTGTATCAACGCGAAACTGCGGATGGCTCATTAAATCAGTCATGGTTCCTTGGAACGAGTTGCATACATGGATAACTGTGGTAATTTCGAGCTAATAAATGACACCAAGCGCCGAACCTTACGGACAGGCGTGCTTTTATTAGGAACAAGACCAACCCGGCTTGTCCGGCTTACGTTGGGGAACTCTGGATAACTTAGGAGATCGCACGAGTAATCGTATCCGGCCGACAGATCCTTCATAACGTCTGCCCTATCAACTTGCGATGGTAAACCCGTTAGTTATGCGCCTACCATGGTCGTAACGGGGTTACTGAGAATCAGGGTTCGATTCCGGAGAGAGGGAGCATGAGAAATGGCTACCACATCCAAGGAAGGCAGGCCAAGGCGCGCAAATTACCCACTCTCGACACGGGGAGTAGTGACGAAAAAATAAAATTACGGACTCTTCGAGGCCCTGTGTAATTGGAATGAGTACACTTTAATCCTTTAACGAGCGATCTACTTGAGGGCAAGTCTGGTGCCAGCAGCCGCGGTAATTCCAGCTCTAGTAGCGTATATTAATGCTTGCTGCCGTTAAATAAAAGCTCGAGTTGGGCCCCCCCCATCTAGGGTTAGGCTAACGGTCCCTCGCAAGGGGTGAACTGTTTGACCTAGCCTCCCTCGCGGTTTGCGCCCGGTTCTCTTAATTGAGTGCCGGGTGGACGGAACGTTTACTTTGAAAAAAATGGAGTGTTCAAAGCAGGGCGGCAACAGCCTGAACAGCAGAGCATGGAATAATGGAATAGGACCTCGGTTCTATTCGTGGTTTGTCGGAGTCCGAGGTAGGTAAGTAATGTTGAGAGGGACTGACGGGGGTGGGCGGCATTCGTAGTGCGGTGTGAGAGGTGAAATTATTGGAATCGCCGCCAAGACGACCGGGGGGGGGGGGGACAGCGAAAGCATTTGCCCAAGAATGTCTTCATTAATCAAGAACGAAAAAGTTAGAGGTTCGAAGGCGACCAGATACCGCCTAGTTCTAACCATAAACTATGCCGACAGGCGATTCGCCGGCCCGGTGACTCCAAGACAAGGCTAGCAGCTTCACGGAACCAAAACAGTTGTTTTGGGGTTCCCGGGGAAGTATGGTTGCAAAACTGAAACTTAAAGGAATTGACGGAATGGGCACCACAGGAGTGGAAGCCTGCGGCTTAATTTGACCCAATCCGGAAAAACTCACAGGCCCGGAACAAGTAAGGATTGACAGATTGGAGGAGCTCTTTATTGATTCTGTGGGTGGTGGTGCATGGCCGCTCTTAGTTGGTGGAAGCGATTTGTCTGGTTAATTCCGATAACGAACGAGACTCTGGCTTGCTAAATAGGTGCGCCACCCGAGGTGGGAGACAACTCTTCGAGGGACTAGTGGCGTTTAGCCACGCGAGATTGAGCAATACAGGTCTGTGATGCCCTTAGATGTTCGGGAGCCGCACGGCGCTACACTGAAGGAATCAGCGTGTGTCTTGACTTGCCGGGAAGGTCTGGGTAATCCGTTGAACCTCTTTCGTGATTGGGATAGGGAATTGTAATCTTGAACGAGGAATTCCCAGTAAGCGCTAGTCATCAGCTCGCGTTGATTCCGTCCCTGCCCTTTGTACACACCGCCCGTCGCTACTACTGATTGAATGGTTTAGTGATGAATCCTTGGATCGGCCGGGTCGGGCCGGGTCGCCGGCGCTATCAGTGGCGAGAAGACGATTCAAACTTGATCACTTAGAGGAAGTAAAAGTCGTACGTAACAAGGTTTCCGTAGGTGAACCGCGGAAGGATCATATTAACAGTTAAAGTGCTATGACCAAGGCAAAGCCAGCCCCGGCAAATGTTGCCATCAAAGGTTCACACTTTGCATGGTTCAGGGCCGGGTGCAACCCAAAACACATCGGTGGAGGGCACTCCCTTCGGGGACTGAATGGCACTGCCCATTAACCCACCTCCCACCGCGAGTGCGGAGACCAGTCATCATGGAAATGTGCGGGGGAGATTCTCGACTGAGAGCGAGTCGAAAGCCCCCGTTACTTTCAGCTGATGGGGAGGTCGGAACACTTACCCGCTAGTAGCTCCTGGCGCGTGCCGGCGAAAGTGGGGGAGAGTAGTCCCGTCCCAGCCGAAAGCGGTAGGGGGCGAGTAGGCGCCTCGAAGTGCGAACCAAATCTTGACCGGCAGGGTAACCACGCCCCGGGCCAAGGACCTCTGCGGAGACCGGCAGCCTGGGGGACTCGGCGTAACAACCGGGCCAGTTTTAAAGGCAACGCTTCCACGGTGAGCGCGCGGCTGTTTGGGACTAAAAGATGCCTCGGGGCGGCCGCTTCGTTCCTGGTGTAGTGAGCCGCCGACTTTTCCTTTTTTACCATGACATGTTGAAAAAACCAAAGCCCTCGGAAAAACACTTAAGACACGTCTCGGGGGTGGATCGCTCGGCTCGTGGGGCCGATGAAGAACGCAGCCAGTGCCGAGAAGCAAGTGAATTGGCAGGAACACATTGATCATTGGCATTTTGAACGCACCATGGCGGTCCGGGCCCCCGTGGCCCGGACTTCGTTCGTCTGAGGGTCGTAATCAATACGAGAAATCGCGGATGCGTGACACGCATACGCGGATACGAAGGCACCCGAATACGTAATTGAGCCCGTGCAAAGCGGGCGGGGCGAGTACCCTAATATGCGCGCTTTAAAGGAGTCCATAGAACGCGGCACCTCCTCCACAACTGTCTGTGTCCCGTGCCGAGAGGGCGCCGGACGGACGGTTCGGGTGAGGCGGAACCAGCGGGACATCCGCAGCTGTTCTGACCGGAGTCAAATCCATCAGAACGCTGGAAAGCGCTGCGGTGGTGAGGGTACGGTCCAGCCCCCAAGGTCCGCGGCGCTCAGTTTGAAAAGCGCTCCTGGCGTGTGCACGGCGCGGCCCGTTTCGCTGCTCGAGGAACCGAACCTACCATTTTCAATGTCTTTATGACTCGACTTCAGATCGAGCGAGATCAACGTGAATTTAAGCATATTACTAAGCGGAGAAAAGAACTACCAGGATTCCCTCAGTGCGGCGAGTGAAGCGGGAAAGGCCCATCGCCGAATCACGGTCCCAGCTGGGCGTGCGGAGGGAAATGTGGCGTAAGGAAGCCGTGGCTGACCGGGGGACGAGGAGCCGAACGCCTTGTGAAGGAGGTCTCATCCCATAGAGTGTGTTAGGCCCCGCAGGAGCCCGTCCGCCGGTGGCCTTAGCTTTCAAGAGTCGGGTTCTTTCGAAATGCAGCCCAAAGACGGGTGGTAAACTCCATCCAGAAGCTAAATACTAGGCCGAGACCGATAGAGACACGTACCATGAGGAAAGTTGAAAGAACTTTGAAGAGAGGCGTGCAATAGGACGTGAAGCTGCCGGGAAGTAAACGGAAGGGCCCCGCATACTGTGGCCGGGATTAGCGCAAGCGGGAGGGCTTCGGCGCTTCCGTTCCGTCGGCGGACTCCCCTCGGGAACCCTGACGGGGTGGTTAATGCTGTCGCCCGTCGCGCGCATTTCTCCCGCGATCTGGGGTTGGCGACCGACCGGTGATCGGCCGATTGGACGCGGAGAAGGCAGGTGACTCAATCCGTCATCGGGTCGGAAGAGAACGTATAGTCTTCGCCGTCCGCATCGGTCGCAAGGTCGAGGAAAGAGACCCACGTTCCGCGCCTTGTCGGCCTTCGGGCTAGGGCTGGAGGCGCCAGACTCCCGCTCGTGCGGAGTACGGGGACTGTCTCCCGTTGCCCGTCGCTCGCTGCGGTCGAGAATGGCTGGATGCCTCTCAGTGCACGGGGTCGCAATTGCGGGCGCCTTTTCGACCGTCTTGAAACCCGGACCAAGAAGTCTAACGGGCACGAAAGTCGAAGGGCCGTAAGAAGCCCCTAGGCGCAAGTGAAAAGTAAAGGAAGGTGTAGGACGTCGAGGTGGGATCCTAGCGTCCTTGGGCGAGGGCGCCACCACCGCCCCGTCTCGTCGGGGTTTGATCGGTGGTGAGCGGAGGAAAGAGCCGTGTACGTAGGACCCGAAAGATGGTGAACTATGCCCGAGCAGGATGAAACCCGAGAAAACTCTGGTGGAGGTCCGCAGCGATTCTGACGTGCAAATCGATCGACCGACTTGGGTATAGGGGCCGAAAGACTATCGAACCATCGAGTAGCTGGTTCCCTCCGAAGTTTCCCTCAGGAAGGCTGGCGCTCATTGAAACAAGTTTACTTGGTAAAGAGAATGATTAGAGGTATTGGGGCCGAAACGACCTCAACCTATATCAAACTTTAAAATTGTATGAAGTCCGACTCGCGGACTTGGAGCCGGACAACAATTGAATTGCGCGCAGCCCAGTGGCGCCACTCTTGGAAGCAGGACTGGCGCGATGCGGGGATGAACCGTACGCCCGGTTAGAGCGCCTTCACTTCCGCTCCGTCGATAATCAGACCCCAGAAAAGGTGGTGTGATATAGACAGCAGGATGGTGGCCATGAAGTCGGAATCCGCTAAGGAGTGTTGTACAAATCCACTGCCGAATATATCAACTAGCATCTGAAAAATGGAGGCGGAGCGTGACGCTCATACCGGGCCGTCGGCGGCAGGCAGTACGCCCCGACGAGGAGGCGGGACGCATGAGTGAGCAACGAAGCGACGGCCGAGAGGACGCGCGGAGCCGCCACGGAGCAGATATTGGTGTAGTAGGCAAATATCAGTGGAGAGCCTGAGGGCGCCGAGTGTGGAGAGGGTTCCATGTGAACAGCCGTGGCACCGGGTCGTCGATCATGGGCCTAGGGAAGTCGCTCTGAGCGGGGCGGAGAGCGCCCGATTCGGGTGGGTGTGCGCCCATCGGCCGAAAGGGAATCGGGTTCAATATTCCCGAACATGAAGGCGGAGCCCGCCATAATTTTGGTGGTAGAGCTGCAAAGCTATGGAGCCCGGAGACGCCGGCCGGAGCCCGAAAGAGTTTGTCTTTCTTTTGAAGGGAGGGTTTCCCATGAAAACCGATGGATCGGAGATAGGGACCGCGGCCCGTTAGAGCGCCGCGTCTGGAGCGGCGTCCGGTGTTGCACTGGCCGGTCTTGAAACTCGGGGGACGAGAGTGGACTCTCGCATCAGGTCTACCCATAACCGCAGCAGGTCCCAAGGTGAACGATCTGGTCAATAGAACATGTAGGTAAGGGGAGTCGGCAAGCGGATCCGTAACTTCGGGAAAAGGATTGGCTCTGAGGACTGGGTCGGTCGGGCCGGGGCGGAAGCAGGCACGGACCCTCAGCGTGAAGGAGAGGCGGTTACGAGGTTGGCTTCGGCCTTCGGAGACTGGCGAACCGGACTTTGCATTTGGGTCGGGCTCGTGGACAGTACCAGGCTAGCGGCAGCTCGCGTGTTGTCGCCTCGGGCAGGCGCAAACAGCCGGCTAAGAACTGGTACGGACCAGGGGGATCCGATGTTCTTAATTAAAACAGAGATTTGCGATGTCGAACCCGGGCGCGGGGACGCAATGTGATTTCTGCCAAGTGCTCTGAATGTCAAAGTGAAGAAATTAAATGAAGCGCGGGTAAACGGCGGAAGTAACTATGACTCTCTTAAGGTACCCAAGCATCGTCATCTAATAGTGAGCGCCATGAAGGATTAACGAGATTCCCACTGTTCCTATCTACTATCTAGCGAAACAACAGCCAAGGGAAACGGCGGGACAGAAATCAGGGGGAAAGAAAGACCCTGTTGAGCGTTGACTTAGTCTGGTTGGTGAAGGACATGAGGGGTGTGTAGAATAGGGGGAGGCCTCTGGCCGGACGGTGAAATACAATAATCTCATCGTCTCTTTACTTAGTCGGTGAGACGGGAATCGGGCCCCGCGTGGGTCCAGGCTCCTGGCGCTAAGCACCCGGCCTGCGGGTTGGGTGCGACCGATCCGACGACAGCGTTCAAGGCGGGGGTTGGATGGGGCGGTACAGTCTGTCAAATGGTAACGCAGGTGTCCTAAGGCCAGCTCAGCGAGGACGGAATCCTCGCGTAGAGCAGAAGGAAAATGCTGGCTGATTGATTTATCAGTATGAATACAGACCGTGAAAGAGTGGCCTAACGATCCTTTGACTTTCGGAGTTTGAAGTAAGAGGTGTCAGAAAAGTTCCCACAGGGGATAACTGGCTTGTGGCGGCCAAGGTTCAGAGCGACGTGCTTTTGATCCTTCGATTTCGGCTCGTTCCTATCATTGTGAAGCAGAATTCACCAAGCGTTGGATTTCAACAATAATAGGGAACGTGAGATGGGTTTAGACCGTCGTGTTGAGACAGGTTAGTTTTACACTACTGATTACAGGTCGGCGTTACGGCAATACTGCTCAGTACGAGGGGAACGCACGATTTGCAGGACGTTGGTACACGTGCTGTTCCGAGAGGACAGTGGTGCGAAGATACCATCTGGGGATTACGGCTGAAAGCCTCTTAAGAGTGACTTTCAAACCTCCAGAACACGGCGGTTAGAGTCGACACCAACGAGCGTTACCGCTAGCGAGGTAGGCCCGGGGCGCTACGCGCACACCTCGAGGTAGAAGGGCCCGTGTTCGCGAACCTGGGACGCAGCAGCGGTAGCCCAGCGACTGTCCGCTGTTCCCACGCGGCATAAAGTCCGCCTGGAGAGGGAACGCAAATCACTTGCAGGAAGACGTGGGTGATGGATAGAGGTGTCTGCCAAGTAGAGCAGTCTCTTTCGGCTGCGATCTGCTGAAACTAAACCTTACAGATCCGAGGTTGCCCGCGCAACAGACGGGCGAATCCCCGGCAGCGGCCGTGCTCGTTGCTCGGGGTAGCAGCGCCGGGCATGGCCGCGCTGACGCACAAGCAAGCTCCGGGTAACTTGCCGCAACAAGACGGGCGAGTGGCTGGACCGGCCTCCGACGCTTAGTGGCATTGCCGGCCTGCCGTGGCACCTGCCACGTTCGGAGGGTGCTTTACTTTGTTCCACAGTCGACGTGTGTGGGGGGAGTTGTGCCGGGGCGGTCGCCCGGCCGGCCCACCCTTGTTGGGGCCTTTCTTTCGGCCCTGCGTCAACGTGATTATGAGACGGAGTTGGTTGCTGCCGTGGCCCGGCACTGGTCACTTGAATTGATACGGAGTTGGTTGCTGCCGATGGCACGGTTAGGTAAACTTGCTAAAAAAAATCAAACCTATTGCCATGCACCTGCCGTGGCCCGGCTGGGTAGTTGCTTTGGCCCTGCCACGTGATGTATCCTGAACTTGTGCGCTTTGTATACTATACTGTGGTACATAACCTTACAGAATTGATGCGACTTTGTACACCACTTAACCTGCCGTGGCTCTACTTGGTAAAAGTGGCTGCCGTGGCCCTACTTGGGGACAAGTGGCTGCCGTGGCCCGACTTGTGGAAAAGTGGCTGCACGTGGCCCTACTTGGGAAAATTGGCTGCCGTGGCCCTCCTACTTGGGAAAATCCCGAGCCGGGTGGCCCTACGTTGTAAAAAACGTTTCGCTTTGCCGGGCCCGGCTAGTTGAAGTTTCGGCTGCCGTGGCCCGGCTAGTTGAAGTTTCGCTGCCGTTGGCCCGGCGAGTTGAAGGTTCGTTGCCGGGAGGAAAAAAAGAAAAAAAAAAACAGGTATGAGATTTTGTCAGAAGTTTTGCAGTATGCATTCACATGAAAGTCGATTGCTGTCTCAGAAATCTCTGTGAGAGCGTGTGAGATTCAGTTGTGCCAAAGTTGTGTTTTTGAGCGATTAACTTACGTTCGCCGAATACATGAAAAGCACTTTTGAAAGATAACTCGCCTTTTTGGGAGTTCCATAGACTGGGAAAGAGCAAAAGTAGTTCGCTAAAAATTGTTATCCCTAACAGGCTGTATTGAGGCGTATGCTAGTGTTAGAATTTAAATCATAACTGTACCAAATTGGGTAATCATCATTATACTCCAATATACCACAGTAATAAACAAAAAGCTGCACCATGGGCCACAATGTACAGGGCGCCAAGAAGAAGTTCCGGGCCCAGGGAACCTTGTTGTTATCGGCTTAAATGGGCGCGGGTAGGGTGCGGGATGTACTTGAATGTACCCACACTTTATATGTCAATGATTAAGATCAACCACAAACTACCACAAAATATATGTAGGTTCTGTAGCTATGGTATACACAGAGCTGGCATAATAAACCAAGAGCGGAATCGCGCGAGTTATTGAATAGGCCAGCACCGTAAAAAACCACCCAATTTCTCTCACCACCTTTCGCCGCCATCCTTGTTGTTGCGACAACCAGCTGCGCGTCGGTCCGCTGTTAGTGCCCAAGAACACGCACCTACATATCGTGCGTCGCCGTTTCGTTATCGTTAGGGGGTAAGTGGAGAGAGGGCTTGTTGATTGCGCTGCCCCATCCCGGGTAGGTGCGCGCACAGGTGTGTGTGGAATTTTGATTTGCGGACGTGATGCCCTATTATGCGTGTGTTGCC
>JAMKCH010038225.1:0-14224 GCA_023653785.1 Ophioderma brevispina | reverse complement strand
CAACATGGGATCCCTCATTTGTTGATGAGGTCAAAGGTCACATACCAAGGTCAAAGGTCATGTGAGGTCAAGTTGTAAGATAGGCTGAAAATGTAAAATTGACCTCATTTGAAAAGTTGAAGTTCAATTGGAACCAAAGTTGGTTTCTGGAGCTTACATGCAAGACCTCATTTGTTTATGAGGTCCAAGGTCACATATCAAGGTCATCGGTCATGTTAGGCCTATCATTCACTAACCGCGACGGCAGGCGACACAAAGCGGTCCGAGGACCGATGTATTTTTTATAAAGCAATAACAGTACATTTTTAAAGAGTGCCCCCAATGTTTGAAATTTGAAATTTTTGCACAGTTGTGTACTATACTTTAGAAGGGTATTGCTCAAAGGTGTGTATTTGATATAAAAGAAGCGATTTTGTAATTAGATTCAGGATCCCTGATTCTAATTTAATGTCGGAACTGGAAACGCCAAATTTCTGTGAAAATAGTGCCTCGAGAAAATGACCTCAAACTTGACTTCCCTGAACTAGCGAAACAACTAATGGATGAGTATAGACACGTACATCCAGTGGCGTAACAGGCAGGGGGCAGCAGGGGAATGTTGCCCCCCCCCCCAGAGTTTTGATCAGGAAAAAAGGCTGGAAAATAATGCTAAATCAGCCCTTTTTCAATGTCAATGGGACATTTTTACTTATAGCCAGGAAAATCAAACCGGGAAAATCTGCATCAAAACCAAGAAAAATGGATGAAGTGCTATTTTGGTTTCCAATTGTTGCACTGTATTCCAGTACACTACATTGTACTGCATTGGAAAGTAATATGATGCAGTCTTGCAGTAAATAAGGGCATACAATTGCAGCAACAATTTTGGTAGGCTGCATTGCAGTACTGCACCTCAGTACAGTGAAGTATGAACAGACCTTAAGTTTCATACAATATAAATTATTTTCTAATAAAGTGAAAGTAGTTGTAGTAAAAGTTCATTTTTAGTATGTTAATTTTTTTTATCTCGTCATATGATGTACAGTTAAGGGGTCAAAGGTCGCCTGACTGAACCCTTATTTCCAAGATTATGCTCAGATTTGTCTTCAGATATATACTTTTCTTTCTTCTAATGTGCCTTTAACAATACCTGAACCTGCATTGTACTTTGTCTAGTAAGGACCAATTCCATCTGTAAATGAATAAAGTTTTGTTATCAAAATGTTGTTAACCCAAGAAGTGCAATGTGTGGGAGTAGAGATGGAGTATGTCTTCTTTAATGGTATCTAACACTTAGAGATGTCTAAGTGATTCTTAACCAAGTCTAGTTTTGTCTGAGTACTGCCACTGGCCTACATATGAATTTCGTCATTTTGTACCAAGCGCGAGTAAGATTGTTATACTGAAAACATATTTGACACAGAAATTTGGAGGGATGGAGCAAATTGTTTGTTCTTGAGTACATTTTACTTGACAGTGCAAAAACAACTAGGCTATTGTTTTTAATAGCCTATTTTTATCTGGCGCCATCCATTGCCGTGCTCATGAATTTCATGATACATGTGACTAATTCTTTTCCCAGATTCTATCTGCCAGTAGGGCAAAATGGAAAGAGAGAAACGTTTTGGTCGGTAAGCATCTGTCTTTTTCTTCAGACGTCTACACTACATTGAGAAAACCAGGTTATTTGTCAATTAGCCTATTTGTGTCTGAGAACATCCGTTAACCCGACACATTAGAAATCACAGTTGATGTTACCGAATCACTTACTGACAGACAAAATTAACCCTTTGGGCACTAGTCTCCTGCTTATGATACAATCTGTCTGATTGGCTCATTACAGGACACACAACATGAGCTAGCTCTCTGAGTAACCAATCAAAAGAGTGCTTCTATATCTCTGTGTAATCCATACCACCATTCTGACAGTATCTCTGATTTGCTCATTACATGATATTACCTGAAAAGTAACCAATCAAAATAGTGCTTAGATTCTGATAGATAGGCAGATAGAGCCCAGTGGGTTAAGGGTGCATAATAACATAGCTTGCATTTTGCCATGCATTTGCTTAAAGGTGCAACAAGAGATTTCACATATCAGATGTCCCTAACAAAATCGAAAGTACTGATTTTTGCCCTGATGTAAAGCTTCCTATCAAAAATATCCCCATCTGAAAGGATTAAGCTGAGAAATGTTTCTTTGGTACAAAAATTGTGCAATTTCTAATTTCGTATAGGAGCAAATACAAAATTCAGCCTATGTTTTACATTGAAATATAAGCAAATCAAAGTCACCCTTTTTCTCTCTTTTGACATTTCTGTAGCAAACTACAAGGCAAGAAATCTATTGAGTGTCTACTCTATATGAAATTACTATTATAACACAATATTTGGGTGCCTCAAAATCTTTCGTTGCACCTTTAAGTTCAGGAGATAATCATTGGCAAGTTTCTGAGATGGCATCTGTTGGGAAATTCTTATCAAACTGCTTGGGAAAGATCAAAGGGTTACCGCCTGCCCAATATATTTTTGCATGGAGTAAATGAACCCATGTTCATTGCAGACTATGCTTTGGTGTTTGTGGCAGCAAAAATTGGGCTTCAGGCTTCAATTTGTTTATTATGGATACTGAGTACTTACTTTTAAATAATAGATGCAATTAGTGAAATATGTTTTAGGTATGATAGTCATGAGATATAGACCTTTGATAAATTCTTTCAGTGTAAATGCAAATAAATATTGCTTAGATGCCAATATATATATAGGGAATTCCCGGTTACTGAAGCACATTGTCACTGTAACTTTTTCCTCCTCCCCATCCATCCCAAGTCAGTGTTGAAAATAATATGCAGCGAGATTGACCAAGTGTATCGTGCTTATTCAACAATGAATTGAGGGGGCGGGAACCAAATCTGCACAGTGTTTTCCAACAATTATGAACAAGATTGTAGGTTAAGTTTAGGATCAGATTTTATTTTGATTTGGAAGACAAGTTGTAACCAATTGGTGTGGATAATTGGTTTGGGGTATAAGTACCATTCAGAATAATGAGATAGCACTCTGACTAACCAATCAAAATAGTGCTTCTATTGTGTATAACCAAACCACCATTCTTACAATATCTCTGATTTGTTCATTTACATGATATTACCTTCCAAGTGACCAATCAAAATGGTACTTAGATGCTGATATATAGGCAGATAGTGCCCAAGCCAGGGGTTAATAGAAGAAAGACATTTAAAGGGCTGTGTAAATAGGTTGCTAAGGAATTGAATGCTGCTTCATTATGTTAAAATGATGCTTGACTAATTGCATGTTGAATAGCTTTGAATGCCAAGTTGGCTATTACATTAAAGGGATTAGCAGCGATTTGCTAATCCGAAACATCGAAAAAATCATCAAAATTCATAGTTTTATATTTTTGTCACTGGCATGGATATGCAAACATAACCTGCAAGTGGTTGGCTTGAAATTTGTGTATTAAAGACAAGGCAGTACTTTTATCTGATTCTGTAATTTCTATACATGCGTATCAAAATTCTGACTTGAGCCTATCCCGGTGAATATCACAGGTTTTCAGCGTGATAGTGTGCACAAGTGTGCACCGTGATCAATACAGTTTGAACTCAAACACAAATATTATTTATCATTGTTTATTCTATACTGGTGTAAACCAAAATACAGCTGTTGATGCAGATTTTGAGACACCGTCGCTGTATGGCTATTTGCGGGGAAGATGAGATGGTATGACAAAATTTCCTCAAATAATTCATTTCTTTCACTATTTGGTGGTGGTTTGTTCCTACATTTAAGCAGTTATATGGACTTTACACATGAGCCCGATTTATAGTTTAAAAAATGCATGTCCACATTTTTTGATTTTCTGCATTATCGCTGCTAATCACTTCATGTTGTATCTGGGTGAAGTACATAGGCATACTCTTCACACGTTTGGTGTAGTGTATCTTACTACCTGTCAGAACAAGTAAGGCGGGGGCCCACCCGTGAGGGAGCGCGTGCTAGCTAGAGTAGGTTAAAGTGCTACGATACTTGATGTCGTCACAATTGGAGATTTGTAATTAGTGTGCGGCCATTTTTGTATGGGGGAGTATATTTTGAAAGGTTGAGGTTAGAAATGGGCCAGGCCAGTGTTGAGGTTCTAAATTTTGATTAGGAAGGAAATTTAAATGATCTCATGCATTTATGTATTTCTTTATGGTCATCTGTAAGGGGCTTTGGTAGTGTGGGATGTTGTGTATCGGTGGTAATTGTAACCCTAAACATAATTGCCTACTTTCAGTGGCGTAGCCCAGACCTTTACAAATACGGGAGGTAGAAGGGGGTCCAAGGGCATTTTCTGAAGGGGTAAATTTGGGCCCTCCTTCTCATTGGGGAGATGGGGGGGGCTGGGGGGGGGGCCAAGGGATTATGAGCAGGTGGCAATTGCCCCCTCGTTACACCACAGTGCCATCCCCATTTTTCACAAAAATTTGGGCGAAAATCAGCAAAAGTGGGGCCAAAATTGGGTTTTAAAAATCCTCGAAACTATTTGATTGACTTTGCCCCCCCCCCCAGGAATTTCACTTTTGCCCCCCCCCCAAAACAAATTTCACTTTGCCCCCCCCAGAAAAGGTTTCTGGGTGCCACCACTGACAATGCCTTGATAAAAGGACTAGTTAGCTAGATATTTGCTTTTTCTAATGATGGCAGGTATGCCATTAATTGTACGTATATCAAGATGGTGATAAAATGAGGAGGTGCCGTCATGTTTATTTCTTGATAGTTAAACTCTGCAGAATCATGAAAGCGTTAGGTATGAAACTATGCACTTGATATTCCATAAGAGAGAGTAAATGGCAGTGTGTGTATTATCAGTGGAAAGAATACGACAATGATGCGTTGTTTAAAATTCCTACGTGCTGCCCTTTGCAATTTGTTGTTTGTTGGATTAAATGCTCGTTAACGGTTCATGGGGATCGAGCCAGGGGATCGTGTGGAGTTGGCATGGTTGGTTCTGAATTTGCTTGTTGAATCGAAAAATGGGGGGTGCGGAAGAATTTAACTGAATTGAACATGGAACGTAATATTTCAAAAAGAGTAAACAAAATGCCATTTTTTATTTTGCTTGATGAGGTTAAAGTATTTGTGTAATGTTAGAGCCATAACCTAAAAAGATTTATTTCTTATAGATGCTATTGTGAACTCTTTCCCCAGCATATAGCTATACATGTGGCTTATATTTAGTGATCAAAAGGGTAAGTGTCATTTTCCAAGACACAGGCTGCCTGATTAAAGCCCATAGTTGTTGGTTGGTACTTCTGAAAGGGAGACTAACTTTAGACCTGGGTTTAAACCAGGGTTAGTCCTACAAGAGGGGACCTTTTTTTCTTACAACATACTCTAAAAGTGTGTTGTTTCTTGTAACGGGTTAGAAAATCCTACATGGATGGGCTGTTCCAGACCATCCATGAAGGAATTTCTCACCCGTTGTTAAAGTTAACTTTCACAGTTTTTGAAAGGAAGAAAAAAAGGTTCCCCTCTTGTAGGACTAACCATGCGGTTAAACCCAGGTTCTAAAGTAGTCTCCCTTTCAGAAGACCAAACCTTTGTGTCCAGTGGATGTGTCTAATTTTAAAAAGTATTGTCGGGACTTAGAGCCTTGGCGTCTATTAAATTGGATTTCATAATTATACATGTACATTATAGTTGAGTAGTGATTAATTTTATAAGTAAATGTATTAAACATGGTGCATGGAGTCTTAAGATTGATAGTAAATATTAGGACAGTGCCCACAATTTTGGTTTTGTGTAAAAAAAATAAAGGGTTGCAAAAAAATAAAGGGTAAAGGTGGTGGATCTGTGTATACATTGTACAGAAATGGGTGCCCATAGGCTCTTTCAAAGCATTGGGCCACCATATAGTGTTGAGAGGGGAATCTCTACATCTGCTACACTGGTATCATGTTGTTCACTTAAGGAATAATGACAGGAAAGTACATACTCAACGGGTGTGGTGTTTTTGTTTTTTTAAAACATGTGGTTGCACCAGTAGGGCAGAGGGCGTATTGAGTCAATCCCACAATGCATCAAGTTTTGGGAAATTACACCTCAATATGGTCATGTGATCCCACAAAAATCCTATTCTTAACACGTAAAAAACCTAACACCTACACCCAGGGCCGTACGCAGGATTTATTTGGGGGGTGCGGATCTTTGAAAAAGTGGACCTTTTTTTCGAAAAAGTGGACTTTTTTTTTGAAAAGTGCACCTACATGACCTAACACCCTTTGAAATGGTCCTTTTTTGAACTTTTTGAACCTTTAATCACCGAAAAGTGGACTTTCTTGTCAAAATTTCTCTTAATTTTGGACCTTTTATCAAAATATTCAGCAAAAAGTGGACCTTTTTTGCCTTCTGTGGAATTTGTACCCCCCCCCCATCTGCGTACGGGCCTGCCTACACCCATTTTAGCCCACAAAGCATTAGTACTTGGGAATTTTTAGCATGATCATGAAATGTCTTGTGGTTCTTACACTTCTGAGCTTAAACCCTACAAAGTGTCAGGCCCTCCAGATATGTTTAAAAAGGAATATGCCTGCAAATACAGAATTAAAAATCAATGGTTGTACTCTTAATTTTGTTGACCAAGCTAATTAAGATTCTAGGGATTTGGCTACAACTTGATCTTCATTGGGACAAAAATATTTCGGAAATGATCACAAAAACAAACCGTAAACTTTATATGCTTAAAATGCTAAAGAAATTTGGTTTTAGTAAAAATGAATTGATCACAGTTTATAAAGGGTACATTCGCCCTCTTTTAGAATACTCTGATGTGGTTTGGAATCCTTCTCTCACAAATAAACAAGTGAGAAGTCTCGAGCAACTGCAGCGACGTGCATGAAGAATTATCCTCGGTCATAAGTTCTCGACTTACAACAAAGCTCTCGGTGATTGTGAGCTTGAGACCCTGGTTACTAGGAGGGAAGACCATTGCATTCAGTTCACCAAAAGGATTGCTAATACAGAAAGGACAAAATATCTTCTCCCCCTACTAGACTAGACAGTCATTCTCGCAATCTCCGCAATGCCCAAAACATCTCCCAGCTTCGGTTTATGACCAGTCGGTTTCAAAACAGTCCCATCCCTTATTTCATCAGATTATTAAATAAATAATGTTTTTGTTTTCATTCATAACTCTGACTCTGGATATTCTGTTTGCATGTTATACCCCTCTCATGTGGCTCATTTGTGTACCAGATATTTAAAATATTTATCTATTTGAAATTTCAGTGCAATGATATGCAAAATGCCTATTTTTATTATATTTATTTTTTGGGGGGTGTGTGGGTTGAATTATGAATTATGTGTATTTTGTGTGTGTAGGTGTGAATGCATGTGTGTGTGTGGGTGTATGCTTATGTTTATTTTCTTGTTGGTGTGTGGTGTGTGGTGTTGTATGTTTGTGTGTAAGCTTTGTGTGTAAGCACATTATGAGTGTATGTTTGTGTTTTAGTAACCTAATGGTGCAATTTCTTGTTCTCTTTAATTATGTGTGCTAGTTTAAAGGTCCATGGCCCGATCGCTAATAGCCTCGTCCCCAGGGACCCAGATTTTACCGGAAGTGGTCAATATTTTGGTATCAGAAGAAAGCTACTATTTTTCTCATTTACCCTGTGAAATCTTAGAGCTAAAGGATGTTTGGTTTGGATGTTATGAGTGAAAATGTGCCCCATTTTGGTCGACCAATATTAATTTTACACAGCACTCTATGGGGATCACAAAATCACGTTTTAGCTCTAACATCAAAACGGTTTGAAATATCGGCGAGAAACTTTACAGATAGTGTTTTGGGGTGAAGGCCATTCTATCAAGATGAAAACTTTATATACTTAAATTGGGCCATCCCCCTTTAAATGTATTTGCATATTTTCAAATGATTTTAATATTCTATTTCAATGTTTTAATTGTAATAAATGCTGTAATTTGGTCCTTGCCCACTCAAGCTTTTATAATAAAACTATACTATAACTTCTAGGATACTTTTTATTTAAGTACTGACATGTGTTTAGTACAATACAGTATAGGCACATTGCAATGCATTATGGGATTGATTCAAAACACCCTCTGCAGTAGGGCTTGATCCCACAACCTTTGGCATAATGTACAAATGTGCATAGGAAGACATATGATGTTGGTTTATGTTGGTATATTTGAACTTTTTACACCTCAAACTCAGTAATGGTATACACATGAGTTATTAGATTTCTAAATTTTAGAAGAGTTGATGTGCGATTTTGGAGGGGGGCCAATGGCGTAGCCAGGATTTTTTAGACGAGGGGGCACAGATTTGTGAATGTACCGACACGTGTATTGTACCGACAAACAAAATTTCCCGGCGAGTGTAGCGAGCCGGTTGACCCAATTTTTTTTTACCGTCGCCTCCAAATTCTGAAGGGGGGGGAGAAGAAAAAAATATTTCTGCCAACGCAAAGATACTATTAGGGTAGTAGTATAGTAGTATTGAGTAATTATGCAGTTATCACTAAACAATTTCAATGAAGCTCTATAATGCGCCACGCGCTCACAAAAAAACCGTCTTATAGTTTTTTAGACAAATGTACCGACGGACCGTTATGTACCGACAAAACATCTCGGGCGGGGGGCATGTGCCCTCCTGCCCCCCCTCTGGCTACGCCACTGAGAAGGCCTACATTGTATATGTCTTCTGTTGCATGCAACCTTTCCAGATGACAAAATTACTAAGTTCAGTCACTCCTCCCTCCCAACCTTTCTTGCTTTTCCCAATCAGTGTGCTCCCCGATATGCTCCCCCAGCTGTTACACTACTGCATGAATGGATAAAAATTGAATACAGTGCTGTTCTGTGATGTGGGAGCCTTGTGGTTATGGTATTTGCCTGTGGCCCAAAACAAGTTATCAAAAATCCCAGGTTCGAATCACAGGACACTGGCTGGGATTTATACGGGCACTCAATTCTGGATTTGATCCATATATCAGCTATTGATTAAAAACAATACCGCTCTCCTCCATGGTTCACCTGGAATCGGGCAAATGAATCATGAAAGCATCCCGTCCTTCAGAGGGGATGTTAAGCCGTCGGTCTTGTCACAACTGTACATTTACATTGCAGCCAGTTTCAAATAAGAGTAGAGTGAAAACCCCTGAGTGTTCCCAATCCTCCCCCACCCTCAAAGCGAGCCAAGTTAGGAGCATACATACACACGGCCCCAGATCAGCTTACTCAGCTGAATAAATCCTGACACCACCACAAGCCATTACCAGTGACTTGTGGATACGCAAACAAGAAGCTCTGTGATTCTTGCTCGTAACACCAAAACACACAATTAGGATAAATGAAAATTTTGGTAACAAGTCTTTTTAATACAAGGTATAACACTCTGATATGAGTATTGTATATGGTATATTTAGGGAAGTTAAAAGCAGCCATGAAGCTCGTTTTAAAGGTGTCTGTTCTCATCATCTTTGAGTCCCCCAACCCAACTTATCCAAAGCTCATAGAAATTGTAAAATCAGTGGAAAGGTCTCATTGTCATCCTGAAATTTCAGCCTTCAAATCCACTTCTTCCCAATGATAAAGACATCAAATTGCTGTTTTTATAGTTAACTGCAATTAGCACGCTGCAGTTGTGAATGAGTTATTGCAATGTGCATTATCGCTTTTCCCATCAAAAACCAGAACTCAGTTTCCCACAAAATTTGGCAGTGAGTGAATGCAAGTAACAGGCTCTCATAGAGAACACTTAAATTAGAACAAGCACCTTTAAGGCAGTTAAAACTAGCTTTTGTTGGCACATATAATTGGTAGCACTCCACTTCACACGCACTCATTAACATCAAACCTACTCGCAATTAATTTCACACTTAATTGTAATGCTTTTATATCCAATGTAATATTCATCTATCATCTCTTGATAATTATAAGCCTTCAAAAACCAGTGCATCGGAAGTGGTAATGAGATTACGATGATAAGCTTTGCCACAAGGTATGTGAATAAAATTCTTTCAAATTAATTAATTTTAGATTTTTTTAAGTGGCAGATTAATGAGGCGATATCAATGAAACAGTACAGGTGTATTTGTCTCTCAGCTATTATTGAGAATATATTAAAGGTGCTTGTTCCGATTTATGTGTATTATGTTCTCTACTTGATATGAGAGCCTAGCACTTGCACATACACCCCATCAAGTACCCTGGGAAACAACTTGCGGTTTTGATGGTAGATGCAATAATGCATGTTGCAAAGCCCTATTCAATACTGTGCTAATATTGATGGTTAACCACTAAAACAGCATTTTTTGTTTATATCTTGAGAATGAAATGGATTTGAGGGCTCAAATTTCAGGACGACAATGAGAAAAATATGATCTTTCATCTGATATCAAAATCGATACTACTGGGTAAATCAGGGGGTCCCAAAGATATCGGAACACGCACCTTTAAGGAATGGAATATAAGCAAAAAATCATGTGTTCAGAATTTACCTCGATGACTGACAAAATAGAAGTGCAAAGTTGAACTTTCTTCGGTCAAAAGTATATTTGTCAAGAGGTATTACAGTTTGTCAGTAAGAATTCTTTTAATTTCTTAAATTTGGTACTTTTATTTCAGGAAAGTTAACCAAAAATACTCAAAATGTTTTTACTTCAAGAGTTGTTATGAACTGTAAAAAACAGCAATTGACGTGATATTCAGCAGTGGATGCCCATATAAAGCAATTAGCTGTAGTCTCAGTTGAAACCCCACAAAATACTCCATCCCATGTTTTATAGTTCTACTTATATAATTCAAGGCGTGATACTTCTCTGAAAAACCATGTCAATTATATCTGCTAACTTGTACCACTATACTGTAATTGATTTGACCAAGGAAAATATCATGCATCAACCAGGAAATTATACTTTCCCCATATTGTCATTTGGGCCCTTTTTCTTTCTTACCAAGCCTTTTCCTGTCATACATTTTGATATCGCCATGCGGTGGTGAGTGTCAACAAGGTCGAAAGTGTAATAGTTGCCATGTGTCAGACCAAATTCCGATCAAACATACGATTATGACAAGTCTTTGGTCATGGCTCTTGGAATGGTTCATTCAGTGACTGTGTCGCCTGAGAACCATTGTCAAGAGCCACTGACTCAAGGAAAGACAAATTTTGAGCTATCCTCATACATGGCAGCACGCGATGTATCACATCATAATGCAATACACCTTGTTGCCCTCACGACGATATGTTACACAGCACACACACACACACACACTACATTTACTTGCAAAGATCATGATAACATAAAATTAATCACACTAAAATTATACCGCTGTACTGTAATTAATTTGGACCAGAGAAAATATCATTTTCACCAGTAATTAACCTTCCCATATCCTATGTTTGCACTTTCTTTTCTTACCAAGCACTTTTCCTGTCATACATATTTATACATGTAACCTGCAAAGATCCAATGCCTGCCGTGAAATTAAATCACAATAAAATACTGTAATTACAGGTGCAACAAGACGATTTCACATATCAGGTGTCCCTAAAAAGGGAAAGTACTGATTTTTTTTGCCCGATGTAAAGCTTTCCATCAAAAATTCCCCATCTGAAAGCCAGTCGCTGAGAATGTTTCTTTGGTACAATATTGTACAATTCTATTTCATAAAGAAGCAAATACAATACAAAATTCAGCCTAGTTTTGCATTGAAATATAAGCAATCAAAAGCAACCTTTTTCTCTCTTTTAAGACATTTCTGTAGCCAAAAACCGGTAAGAACTCTATATGATTGTCTATAACTATATGAAATTACTATTTGACACAATAGTTGGGTGGCCTCAAAATCCTCTCGTTGCACCTACAGGTGCATTTCGTGATTTTCAGCATATTCTGTTTTATTCATGATCACTGGATACCTTGAGAAAAGCTTATTCTGTCGCCAAATTTGAGTTGATCCGATCTTGCGGTTTTTGTGTTATGACATCACTTGCTCGTTTCCCACGGTCTCCATGAGGCTACTGTGCTGTAATATAAAATACAATAGTTAATTTCTTACAGATTCGCCCGAATTGTGACACGTAGATTGGCACAAGTGGATTACTAAGGCTAATGTTTCAGATGATATAAAAATCTTAAACATCTGTTAGTGTCAGTCGGGGATGATGCTGTGGATCACGAAAATGCCCCTTTAAAATTAAGGAAGAAATATTTTCACCGTAATTTTATACCCTCCCATATCATATATTTTGCCACTTTCTTTTCTTATCAAGTACTTTTCCTGTCTAATTTCTTTATAATATGTTTGCATAATCCACATATTACCAGCAATAAATCAATACCTTTGGGTGAGAAATATTGACACAGAACCATGTCAGCCATGTTAATTGTATCACTCACTTTGTATGTGGCAATGTCTATGCTTATGTAAGCATGTGCCCATGGCCAACAACTTTTAGCGTTTATGGGCAAATTAATTATCTTGTAGTCATCACGATCCATATTTTTGGTGTGTGTCGATAGTTCGTATAATGCACCATAGGATATTTTGTGTATGTGTGAGTGTGTGGTGTTGTGCATGTTTGTGTGTGCATGTGATGTGTGGAAAAATTTCAACCCTGCCATTACCTTCATTCACTGTCAGAACGACTAGCCCTAGTTTCATTTTGGAATGTCACAGATTGATCTGTACTGACCACTATATGACCTTTTAACCTCATTCGCAAATCACGATGACAGGTGACACATGCGTTCTGGAGAATGCTGTATCTTTTGCATTTCTGTAATTAACATTTTACTAAAATTTGTTTTTAATGAATGAGATCCCATGTATATGCCAATGGAAGATGTTCTGGTCAGTTATCCCATATTTAACAGGTACAATCCTCAACATAGAGGAGAATTGCGGGCTTCAAATGGAAGATCCTTGTTATGCTCTGTCAAAAGACACCTCATATTTCTGTCCAACTGAGATGATCATAGTGCCAAAGGGACTGTCAAGGGCGAAGCCCAAAGTTTAGCGGAGGCAAGGCGTCTTTGTGCAATATGCAATACTTCCGGTGCAAGCAGAATAATGTTATTCAAAGGTATGTCTGTGGTCATTTTAGGGGGAAATGTACCTAACTAAATAATTGCTTGTGCCAAATTATCTGTCAACCAAACCTTTTTGACCGCATACGAATGCCCAACATAACACAAAAACAATACCATGTACGTGTCCATGTTTCATGCAATAGTTGTTCCATTACTTACTTTCAGACAGTCAAGTTTATATGAGGAGGGGTCATTCTCGTGAGGTGGCACTATTGTACAATGGAAAGGACAGAAATTTGGCGTTGCTTGCTCTGCTGCGGGGGCTGGCCGTTAAATTACAATCCAGGATCTGGATTCTAATTACCAATTTGCTACTTTTATGACAATTTCCGACTTTTGAGCATAACCGTTGTAGTATAGTTTTAGACAATTTTAAAACCACACAACGTTAACTGTGGGGCAAAAATCTCAAATTTTGAAAATTGGGGGGCCCCTTTCAAAAAAATGTACTATCAGTGGCCGTGTATTCTGGGAAGGTAAAACACTTGCTGTGTGGGAAGAGTACGTGATGCCCCCCAGCAAATCTATCCTAGGCAGGTTTCTGCCCCCCCCCCAAAAAAAAACATCAAGGAACGCGCGATTGTAACGCTTGGCCAGGTATGCTAGCTCTGACATGCACAGCACTCTGCAACCATTATAATTTACTTTATTTAAACAGTAGACTTCTCTTTGTTTGTGATGTGAATTTTTTAGTAATCTTTCATGCGGCGGGCAAAGTGATTAACTAGACCCGGACAAACAATGGTATGATGTAACATGTTCAGGTGGTCAATACTTGCACACTGACATGATATTGATCTACCTGCAGGGCGCACATTCTTGAATCATACATGTATGCATTCTGTATTGGGAAATCTATTCCGTTGGTAATGATTATATTCTTAAATTAAATTATGCAAAAAAGAAAGTCTAAAAGTTGCTGTGAGTGTTTGGTTTTTTAACATTCGCGCATTTAATCTTGAAAAAAAATTGGCTTGGGTTTTGGGTAAGGATTCATTGGGTTTCGGATTGAGGTGAGGGTGTATACTTGGTTTTAGGGTATCCCTGGTTGTGGGTTGCGGGTCTCCGCATTGGGGTTGCTCGGGTTCGGCTTGGGTTTTCGGGTTCGGCTTGGGTTTCGGGTT